>JAMZAV010001924.1:0-119712 GCA_024449915.1 Sweltsa coloradensis | reverse complement strand
GCGTCAGCTGGCCACGTGGGCCGGCACTCCACGACAATCGCTCTAAGGGCAGCTTTACTTGCGACTAGCGCAGACTATGGAGTGAGTCTCTAGCTCACATGCTGGCATCCGCAGTAGGCAGTCTGGGCACGGTAGCTGGATCTCAGTAACTTGGCTCTCCAATGTGAGGTTCCTGGCCTTGAGAAAGCCCTCCTGGCACAAGGGGCAAACTGTAATAGAGGCGTGTGTCTTACAAGAGTTGCAGAGACTGTGCCCGTTCAAACACATGTGGATGGGCGGGCACATTATCTTCAGACAAATGGGGCATTCTAGTGACCGCATTATGGCTCTCTCTACATCGGTAATGGGGACGTATCTGGGCTGGTCATCGTGACCGGTGGCGCCGCTTGAGGTTGATGTAATATTTGTCTTCTTTATTACCAACATTAGAGAATATCTCTCAGCAAATGCCACCTGTTTTACAGCTAGATCTGGTGACTTCGTCAGTAGGGTTGGCACCACCAGGTTTCCCCTCCCCCGCTCCAGTTCACCGTCTTCTCCCCGACCACACAACAGCACATCGCCTTGGTCTGTCAACAAGGCAGTGTGGTTCGCACCAGTTAGAACCTCGGTGATGTTGTGATCCTCGAATCTGATCATCCGAGTGGGGGAGGACCTGGCAGCTGTGTCACCAGTGCCCAACTGTCCCCAGCAGTTACGACCAAAACTCCAGACTGCCCCGTCTGCCCCTAGCACCACAGTGTGATGAGAACCACAAGACACGGCCACTACCCCTGAGATTGGTGCTGACACCGGAGAGTTTACGTTTTTGATTGCACCTAAACTTAATTGACCACTTACATTGTCACCGATCATTAACAGGTTCTGAGACGCAGAAAGAAGAGCTGTATGCCACCAACCACATGATAAGTCAACAATGGACTCCGTAAGATTAGGGACAATAATGAAAGATGTTTTGTTGTCCTTGTGACCAAGTCCTAGTTGTCCATAAAGATTATATCCAGTCACCCACACCTGGCCGGTGACGGCAAGGGCCACTGTGTGGTACATCCCAGCTGCAACCTTCTTGATGGGCGGCAGACCGGGGACTAGGACTGGAGACGGGGTTTTAGTCAAGTGACCGAGGCCCAGCTGACCATAGTCGTTAAACCCCCACGAATACACTTCCCCCTTGTCAGTGAGGAACACGGTGTATTTGTAACCACAGGCAGCCTGCGTCACTCGCACGGTGGCGGGCATGGCAACTAGGCTTGGCGCAGTCACTCTGTATGTCAGTTTGTTGAACCCGAAGGTGAACACTCTACCCGAGTCGTAGACGACGGCAGAGTGGTCGTTGCTGCAAGCCACCTGACTGACTGTCTCACCGGTGAAGTAGGACTGGATTCCCAGCCCAGCAGGTAGATTGGCACCCAGCACCAGGAGTCCAGGCTCCGCTGTGAGGAGAGGTGAGGTTTCATCTTGCTCGGACATCCTGCAAGGAAACAGCTAGTGTTAATACAATCACAGGGGACATGTGATATACTTATGTTGTTTCTAAAGACAATGATATATATTATAATAATATTATATAATAATTCAAGGCAGTGAATTGAGTGATGTTTTGATCTGAGCAGCTCCATCACAAAAAGTGTTTTTTAAAGGTAAATATTTAGTTTTCTCGTGATTTATTGTGATAAGCTACATCTTCATACTACTTTACTGTTGTACAATTGTTAGTGAGTCGGGGCTCGACGTTTTTAATTGGTTTTAAGCCACTTTTGATAAAACTAACTTAGCATGGGACATGTTATTTTCATTTTTAACAATGGAGAATGTGTTTCACATTTTTAACTTCTTTGCATGAAGATATTCTACTATTCTACTTCTAAATCTGGTGAATTGTGAATTGAAGGATGATGGCTTCTGGATTGCGTGTCCGTATTCTCCGGTTATTTGTGACTTTTTCTCGCTGTAAAAAGATTTTATACAGTGAGTAAACAGTGTAACTGTGATCGTTTATTTGTGAGTGACATTATGAGTCGTGTTACATTTGCGGAGGAGGCGTTAATAATTAACAATGTCAATTTGTCTTCTTGGCGCTTGTCCACATGGAATTACAAAATAGGGCAAATATAGACAAGTACATATGCCACATAGTGTGCAAAGTTTAACTTTCGTAGTAAACGGTTGGCAACATCTTCCGTTTTAAGAGTTCCAGAAAACATACTCAGCCTTGCCTTAATGTTACTAGGTCTTGTGGGATGTAGCCCTTAATCCTGGACCTATGTCAAATACTATCGGGTCAATTAATAAATGTTTTTGTGCGAATCTAAGGGCCGCAAAAACCAGTTATTTGTGAAATGTGGACTCGTGTACAAACATGGCGCATCGATCTTGTGTAAACAAAAAACATCGGTGTACAAGAGAATAACGAGTGGAGTGAGTAAATGGACTTGTTGGCCCTGCTCACAAACCAGCCTTCTCGAACTCCTTTGTTTAGTACTGAGAGTGATTCACAACTTTCATTCTCTAGTGACCAGGACACGGTAAATAAAAAACAGTTGACATTTTTTATCTTTTATGCCAGAAGTTTAAAAAAACCCCAAGCGAAAACCAGACATTGAGGCCTGGATGGTTTTCTCATAACCCTGCAATAATTGCCGTGTGCGAAACCTGGCTTGACGACTCAATTGGTATGGTGAAGTAATTCCAGAAGGATACACTGTCTTTAGGAAGGATCGTACCACTTCGTCTCATGGGGCGTTTTGCTTGCAATTCGTCCAGAATATTCACCATTAGAAACAGGATTCTGGAAACGGAGCTAGGGAAATTGTGTGGGCTGAAGTAACTATTGGTTCTGACAAGGTACTGATTGGATCAGCTTACCGAGCACCTAATGCATCAAAGGCAGTAAATGATAGTTTACTATCCTCTTGCGCTTGGCACAAGATTTGCAAGATGGCTACAAAGCAGTTGTCCTTACAGGGGGGGCTTTAACCTTGACATTACCTGGTCTTTAGGCAATGCAGCCCCCCCTAACAACACTCTGCTAACCAAATTCCTACCACTTTTCTACAAACTATCCTTGAACAGTGGTTCCTGAAAGCTACCGGATGTAAATGGCTCACGAAGATTAATAACCTCCTATTATGCAACAAACCCTTCAGTGTTAACTTTGGACTGAAGTCATACCTGGGTTAGCGATCACTTGGCCATAAAATCGCAATTGACAATTCCTACCCTTCAGCATAAGAAACTAACAAGACTGTTCTTAATTTCAAAAATGCCAATTGGGATGCTCTAAAAGACGTTTTTTCAAGCAAAACTACCAACCGTTATTGATAATGTAACCATTGAAGAGTGTGGCGGAATTGGACTTCTACGTTCTGGAAAGCAGTGCATGAACACTTTCCCCATTTTTAAAAAGTGAACCGCCGCCGACGTGCTCCTTGGATCTCAGAAGATATTGTACGGGCTCTAAGGAAACGTGACTCACTTTACAGGGCGTGGAAAAAAATACCATCTGCGTAAATTGGGAAAAATATAGAATCTTGAGAAACAAAACTAAATTATTGATAAGGAACTCGCATAATAAGCATGTTTGGGACTTAGGGGAAAAGAAAGATAAGGGGCAAAGAAAATTTGGCGCTACATCCATGCAAAACATGGAAGCTCGGCTCCCCAAACTTTCATTCATAAGGGAAAACAAATATCAAAGCCAGAAGATATTGCAAAACGCTTTCAGCAATTCATTTAAAGAAAATTTTTCTCCATCCCCCACCAGTGACAAAGACATCCGCCCACCAACAAAGCTCGATCAAGTACTTTACCACTAAAGATCTGTACTTCTCTCCTCAAGAAACTGTCATTAGTCTCCAAAGAATACGACCCAACGCAGCCACCGTCCTGATGGTATCCCCGCTCGAATCCTCCAAAACTGTGCAGTTTCACTAGCTCCATCTCTGTCTGCGCTTTTCAACCACTCATTGAGTACCGGATCACTTCCCGAGCAATGGAAAACTGCAGACGTTGTGCCAGTATTTAAATCAGGCAAGCGGGAAGACACCGCCAATTATCGGCCAATATCGCTTACCTCGGTAGTTGGAAAAGCCCTCGAGTTTCCCGGTGGCGAAGGCTGTTTTACGGGATTTGTATGAGGCAGGAGTAGTCAACCACAAACCCGCATGGATTCTTACCGCGACGATCAACGACGACAATGGGTTACAAAAGTCATAGAAGATTGGTAAAAACAACTAGACTCTCCACAGGTCAAGCAAATTGATGTTATATGTCTTGACTGGTCAAAAGCATTCGACCGTGTTCCACATAGGGAACCTAAGTGGGCGTTGTCCGGTTCTCTCCGGTCAGCGTGGTATAGGCGATTAACCCGTGCTAAATGTTTCGTTAGCGATAGCGCGAGAACCCGACCACGGACCGGAATTATATTCCCTACTGTAAGAAACTATAAACTTTCCTCTTTGCGTGGATTTTACATAACTCTGCTCTATCACAAATATTAATGACATTTGTTTTGAGTTGAAGTGAACTCTACATTTACCACTGTTGCCAAACCTTTTCCCAAAATGCTCATGAAAAAGCACGTAAAAACATTTTATCCGAGGCATCTGCATAAAAATTTGGTATCGGACTTGCTTTGTGGCTACTGTGAGGTCACTGGGTTTTTACTAGATTATACATTACTAATAAAATATCCTTTAATGTGCCAACAAAATCTTGAATGCGAAGTACATTTAGCAACCATGGACAGGCCCGTGGTATGCGAGGATGCCACAGCTGCACACAACGAGGCTGCGTCTCGCTTAGGTTGCCGCTCAGTCAGAGTACATTTGCGACAGCGCGGAAACATGGGTCCATTTAACTCATTATAGTTTGAATTTAGGAAGCGTCATCGAGCAAAGTAGAATGCCATCATCTTCTTTACAAAACTATGCATCTTGTGATGTTATTGGTTTAGATTTCTTTTGCGCGAGTCAAAAGATACGGCGAGTTACATTTTCGTACCATGCTAATTCTTATGGGCGCTGAGACCAGAGAGAACCAATTTCCTTCCCGCCTTCAAAACTTAGGTTCCCTATAGAAGACTACTAGATAAACTGGAAGGCTACCAGGTTAAAGGGAAGTTATTGCAATGGTTTCACTGTTACTTAAATGGGCGTACTCAAACGACTGTCTTCGGTGGTGCCAGATCTGGTAAGATTAATGTGACATCAGGCATCCCTCAAGGTTCGTCAATTGGACCACTCCTATTTAATGTATTTATGTTTGACATACCAAACACTGTCAAGTCTGACCTGGTACAGTATGCGGATGACAGTACACTTTACAGGCCAATCTATGGACCAGAAGATTGCACCATACTTCAAGAAGATTTGGCTAATTTGGAGGTATGGTGTAGCGTTAACCAAATGGACTTTAATGCTCTTAAAACAATAGTGATCCGCTTGGCACTAACTTCTGCCAAAATCGCAAGCAATTATTACTTGAATGGTAGGTTGCTTAAAACCTGTGACAGCGCAAAAGTCCTTGGGTTGACTATAGCTAGTAATCTCAAATGGAACGTCCATACGACTAATATCTGTTCCCGTGCATCCCGGCAACTTGGATTTGTGTTTAGAAATCTCAAGTGCTGTAGCCCAAGAGTAAAGCGATCAGTTTACTTAGCGACTGTCCGTTCTCTCTTAACATATGCATGGCCGGCATGGAGTCCAAATAAGAGCAATTTGGCTAACCTGGAAGCAATGCAAAGCAGAGCGACAAAACACATTCTTGGGAAACGAAGTAAAGAGATTGGGCGCTCCGAGTCTCGACTTCTTGCATGTCACCTCCCATCGTTGACGGATTATGCTTACCAAGTGGACTTGATGTTCTTGCGGAAAATGTTTCATGGATCGGTTGACCTTGACCCCCTACAACGCTTGCGCATACGCCTCCAGCATCGTAGCCAAGTAACCTACTTACAGCCACCCCTCGCACGCACTGCAGCTTACCAGAAATCATTCTACAGCAGAGCGGCCAATGAATGGAACAGATTGCCAACATCCCTTAAAACATTATCATCAAACCAATTCCTGAACAAAATTCGAACATATATTCCTCCACGTGTCAACTGAAATTAACTTGTTTTGTGCAAGTGTGAGTGTGAGTGTGTGTGAGTGTGAGTGTGTGTGAGTGTGAGTGTGAGTGTGAGTGTGAGTGTGAGTGTGAGTGTGAGTGTGAATGTGAGTGTGTCAATTGCATTATTTTGTAAATATTTCATTGTATGTATTGTTAGTTATTTTTATTTATGTTGGTATGTTGTAGTAAGGCAGTCGGACACCACATGTGTTTTGGGCTTCAAGCCCTCTTCTGGCTGCCTGTCTTTGTTTTGTACATATTCAAAGGCAAATAAATAATAATAATAATAATAATATGATATCTGAAAAATGATTTTAATCAACGTTAGCCTTGTTCATATTGTTTGGCTACAAACAATTATTTAAAGTAGACCGATGATAACTGCGCTATAATAGATATCCTTCAGTTTGCAGGTACTGCAAGATGAAATTGAGCTTGTGAATTTGAAAAAAATGAACCTAACGGTATTCGTTTTTTATTTATTGCGCGTCGAAATGCGCAGGAATTCTTATGCAATGTAGCCGGGAAAACAAAAATCTACACTTTTAATCACAAAACATTGCGTAGCACTTAGGAAGCACAATGACATGTTAATAAATTTGTGTTCTCATCCCCCACCTCCTTCCTAGGGATGTCAACGGGTACTCGAGTACCAGTTACCCGCCCGTTGCCTGCGGGTACGAGTCCAATTTTCCATTACCCATTTCCGGAATTACCCGTCCTTTCCTTTGTCCATCGCGGTCTTTTTCACGGAACAATACACAACACACAATACATCGCGTCATTACACCCCTCCCCCCCGTGGCTGGCTGCAGTGATTGTAGCGACGATGTTTGAGTGAGATGGTTGAATGATCGATACGGAATTTGGCGCGGATTGGCGGGGGGGGGGGGGGGGGGGGGGGGGTAAGGGGAGGTGAGTGGGAGCTTAGAGATAGCGGGGAACAAGGCTTGACTTTGCACAAACTATACGATATTGGTTGCACTGAAGACAAAACAGATGCCAATGCGCCAAATTTCGTAATTGGGAGCGCAGAAACACTGTGTTGAATGAAATAAATGAGAGTTCTGCCCGGTTGTAATGACGTTTGACTGTAGGCCTACGAGTTTGCGATGACTCAAAGCTGCCGATGTGAAGACGGGAAGGGTGTTGAAATTGGAGACTACTCGAGTGTATGAATTAAACAATAACTCTAGGCTTAAGGCAAATCTATCGCCTAGCGTAGGCCTACAGAACAATAACTAACTAGTGCTGTAGACTCGAGTCGCTGGCTCGGCGGATCACATAACGTCGATAAAACTGGCTTGAAAGAGTTCAGTGTTTTTCTGACAGAATGCGCCACGTAAAAACCGGATATTGAGGGTTGAGTGTGTGTGCGTGTATGTGTGGGAAATTTGAAGCGACCACGGTCACAGCTGCGACAGCGCGCCGGAGAATCAAGAGGCGAAGGCGAGTGAGTCATTGTATCCATTTACAAGCGTCTCTTCCCCCCCCACTCTTCATGGCCCGAACATCACACATCGCTCTTATAAAAAAAGAACATGCGAATGAAAGGTCCTTTGAATGACAATGGAGATTGGAGCATAGCAGAATAACTATTATCGACTTCGTGAGACGGGAAGGAATGTTGAATTTTACTCCACAACTATGTCTTTAGGTATTGGGATTAGTCTGTGCAGATAAAGTAAATCAGTAGAGAATGATAGAAATGAAAATTGGAAAAATTGGGCTTATCTAAGCTAGGCCAATTTATGCATTAGATTTATTAACTACCATTATAAATTACAAGGTAGGCCCCTCAGCCTTCATAGTGCAATTATAGGCTATTCCTATTATACAGGTGGAAGGGATGGATGCATGTGCATACATTGGAGTACATACATACATATGTACTATGGCATATATAGGCCTCCACCCACTTTCCACCAAAACTACAGTAGGTCTATCCTATATCCGTATTATACCAGTTACTATTAATGTGCGGTCCAAGCCTCGCCATCACATTCATCTTTAGAACACACATTTAGAAAAAAATGCCAATTGGTTGTAGGGACTACATTTTAATGAGTACTAATTTATAAAAGAAATAAGCAATGAATTATGTAAGATTTTTATGTAACATTCAAACTTTAAAGTCATTTAAAGTAGGTAGTAACTAGCTGGATAAAAGAAAAAAATGAGAAACAAGTAGAACGAGATTAAAAAATTTCGAGAACATTAGGCTTTTCTGCCTTAAGTTTACTCAGGGCTGACTCGAGAGTCGAGGCCAGTCGAGGCCTTCCCTTACCTACTCAGTTTGCAGGCTTACTTACAGAAATGCCATGCTAAATGAATGCGGGACGCCAACATCGTTTTTGGCAGCACCCACAGGATGTTGCTTCAATGACAAGTAGGCTACTGCCAAGTGCCAACCTTATAATAAAGATCACTGGTTACAAAGAAAAAGTCCCAACCATCTTTTGTCACTCTCAATTTATAAATTACGGTAATTTACGGTAATTTACCACGTAAATTACCGTAATTTAAAAATTGGTAAATTACCGAGAATTGGTAAATTACCGGCGGTAATTTACCGCGTAAATTACCAACTCACATCACTACATGTGTACCCTTCTCAATTTTTCATGTTAATTTTTATAAAAATGGAACGAATATTCTAATTCACATCTAGACTATTCAAAAATAATATAATATGCATATAAATAATAGAGTGGAGTTACCTGTACATTTATTTTATTTCATCGGAGATAGCAATAGTTGGATATGTCCTTGATTTTTATTGTAATTAGTAGGCGCCTTACAATAATGTTATTTATATTTTTAGGGGTGTTGTAATTTTCTATTTTTAGTGTATTTAATTGCTTTAATTAAGTGTCTTACCACAGCGCTAACACAAAATCTATTACACTTTTTCCTGTGTCTACGCAAGTAATATATAGGTTCATACATAAACATTGGTATGGTTTTCTTGTATTAATTCCCATTACAGTGACATCCTCTTTCGAATTGTCGTGTTTTTTATTTTATTCTCTCTCACATTTTTTTCTCAATAGTAACTTTCTTTGCACCCCCACCCCTCCCTAGGCTACTGGAGCGGTCGCTACCTTACTCCCGTGGGGTGGGCGCTATACTGTCCTGGAAGGTCTCGTCTTTGAGCTCGATTGGGGTTGGGTCTTGCTTGAGTATAAAGCTAATTCATGCATTTCGTTTTTAACAAAAATGTTGGCTCAAGAAGAAACCAAAGAAAATAGGACTTTCAAATGTTAAAAGCTTGGCTAGGGATCTTGGAAGCAAAACCAGGGGGGGGGGGCACCTGCCCCCACCCCTTGCGGACACCCATACCCACCGGGCACCACTGGTAGTAGTGGTTACAGAAAAAATATTAGATTCTTGATGGTACCGCGCATTTGGGAGACCTTGTACCTAATCAGTTTATTTGGCACGATCTTTTGAGCGCGCATTTTAAAACCATCACAATTACATTCCCATCTGACACGAGTATTGGCTTGTTCGGGAAGTTTTCATCATACAGGCATGATACTATTTCTTTTATCGCTCATATTTGTATGGCAAACACACAATGATTAATTGGCCTACCTACGTCCACCCCCCACCCTCCACCCTCATACACCCTGAGCTGACCACCCACCCACCTGTTTCCCGCGGGGCCATGGCCCCGAATTTGTATGGTCGGGCCGCCACTGCACCGTGGTCAGGTGAAGTGGTAGTCACATCAGATATCTATCTACCTACTAACTATACCTATCTATCTACAAAACATAATACGGCCACCCACGCGATTTTCCTAACACGTCACGATATTACAACGACATTGCAATGTAGACACATTAGTGCTCTGTGTGCTCAACTGCTCATATTGTTGAAAATATGAGAGCATAGGGTGACCATCTGTACTCGTTTTCCTGGACATGTCCCCTGTTTGGGGTCCTAAATCCGTGTCTGGGTTCTTAAAAAAAAAAAAAAAACGGGAAATGTATGGGTTATCCTCTATTTCGAGGTTTAGTTGGGAAATCAAATTGAAATTTTATGTCCAATATCAACTACGTTTAGTCGGAAAAATAAAGTACTAAAAGAGAAATCCACCACTGCCAAACCCGCACTAGTTGCCCTGACCCCCCGTCCCCCAGACCCCCATTGTACCAGGATACATAGGTTATGTTTGTGGTTATAAAGGAATCATAAGTCATCAACAACGCATATTTGAGTTAGACATCAAAACTTTTTTTTTTGGTTAACTCATCGTTTGTTGAAGAAAGCCCATAAGTCTCACCTACTAATTGTGTATATTATGAGCCGTCGAATACTTCGTTTATTTGAGAAACCCCACAAGTCAATGACTTGTAGGGTAAAAAACTAAAACTATGAAAACTTGACTAAAATGGGGTTTCTCAAATAACCGATTCTAAAATGTTTGCCCCCCTAAAAAAAAAAAACAAGGGCTAGTTACGCCACTGGGTTTACTGATGATTGATTGATGGACGATTGGTCTTGACCTTGGTCGGGTAGCACTGCAAGTAGTTCGATGAGCGAGCTCAGTGTGATGGTCAGCGCGACACTTCTCGCATTTGAGTGTTGACCTTGCTACACAATGCTAGGCTATCATTCCATCGTAATACAACAGTAGAACGCTTTGTGATCGCTTTTTACTTTCGCCTTGATGGATTGAAAAATTGAGGTTTTCGTATCGTTCACTAAGCTCATCCACCTAATAATCAAGTAATAAATAACTAAAATATCAACAATCAAGTTTGTATTCAAATTTAACAAAAAGGAATTTTTTATATAATATTATGTGCAACTAGTAAGACACGTGTAATGTATCAATTGTAATTGACGATCATGGTAGAAAAAGTGAAATGTGAATTGGAAAAGCAAAATTAAACATTCCCCCCGTCGCCGGGAACCCGTCGTCCCAATTTTTTTAGAACTGACACCTGGCAACCCTAAGTGTGGTTTGTGAAACGTCTTGCGTGGCATTTGCGCATATGTTAGGATAATAGGAACTAGGAACCATTACCAAAAAATAGCACGTCCACCGACGTCACTTGTCAGTTGACAGCTGTCACAGACTGAGATAAGAAGAACGCGTTCTTGCCTCTTGTTTCATCACTGTGTGGTTGCATAGTGCTGTACGGGAGGGGGAAGGGGAAGGGGACTGCCAGTGCCCGTACTCACTCTCATTTGTATCGTATGCCGCTTATAATAACATAAACAAGATAACAAGACAAGTTCTGTTCTGTCATCAGATTTTGTCTCGTTAGCTCGACAGTCGAAATATTTTGTAAATTTTAAACCATAAGAGCCAAAGTATAGTAGTAGTAGTAGTAGTATATAATAGTAGTATATAACAAATCGTTATACTAGGAAAACGCTCAGTTGGACGCGTTGTTGAGCGAGCACCGGTACGTGCAACATGACCCGAGTACGACATTCCCATAAGGCCCACCACACAGTGTATGCCTGACTGGATATTGACATTGTACACTATATACTATTTCAATATCTTTGCATTGTACTAATTCACGTCATGCCTTCTAAAGTGTATCTTTGAATCTTCACTGCTTCCTTCATTTTTTAACATAATTTTTTGAATTATGATTAATTTTGATTATGATTATGATTAGTCTTTAAGGTCTTGACCGATTTAGCTGAAAATTTGGTAAATAGGAGAGAATGTTGTACTTATTGACCCTGCAAAATTTCATAACGATCGGTACATTTTTTTTTATTTTTATAACCAACGATCGGATTTTGTTCAAAAACTATACAGCAACCCGCCTAGGTGGTATGTACATGTGTGCAAAATTTCAGGTCGATCAGAGAAACGGTGCAAACTGTATCAAAGCAGTAACAGAAAAAAAAAAAACTGACATTCGAGCCATAAGAGTCGAGTGGAGACGCTCGCTTTGCTCGCTCAATTACTAAATCAAGAAGAATACACCTACTAGCATAGTCATAAACAAAATTCAAAGAAAGATATACGATATAATAACATCTACATGAGCATAACAATTTCTTTACAATAATGACACGAAATCGTATAAACAATGGATATCACATAATGGGTTATTATATTTGTGTGTATAAGACGCTATAATATTCTCACTTGTCTGAGAATATAAACAGGGCCGGATCAAGTCTTGACTTATTGAGGGCAGGGGCGGCTTGGGGCTGTGTGAATAGTTTCTAGTTTCGTGAGAGGGTAATTATCATCAAAGGGTAGTCCAAGTTAAATGCATTTTTCGATTTCATATTTCCACATTTACATTACACCCTAGTCCCTAATTTATGAAACAAACATTGGAAGTGGTATCGGATCCAGGAATTGACAATGGGGGAGGGGAACTGGGAGGTCAGTCTTTCAAGCCCTAAACTTATACCGTTTCTAGGGTTACAGCTCGAAAAGGCTATTATAAGTTGTATAATGCTGATACAAATAATATTAATCATTTATAGGACAGAGGGATTCGATACAACACTGCTCAATGTACTTGGTAAAAAGCCGATCTCATCTATAAAGAAACAACAATCGCTGTGTTGTTCATACAAGACTTGTATTCAATTAATTTATTCTTCAAACAAGGTGACACATTTATTCATTTTACCCTGTCAGGACCGAGTGACGTAATTCACAGCCAGTGGACAGTGACTATGTCAAATATTGTATGTAGCCTAAACGTCTTAGCATGGACTTATAATAGTAACTGGCGTTGCTGGGTGATCTTAGTTGAATCGTTTATAATATTACTACAAGCGTTTCACAGAATGCAGAGGGATGTAGGCCTGTGCTCAATTTGTGGCTCAATCAATAGAAGTTTTGAGCGAGCTAAATGAACGAATGTCAATCACAAGGTGATAGTGGGGTGAGTGAGAGTTCTTTTGTCGACGATTAGCTGGGAGTGCATGTCAGCTAAAAGATGTTGACAATATTGAAGATTGAAGGAAAACAATAGATTGCAGATTTGATAATAAGAAGAAACTACCTTTTTTTTAAATAAAAACAAAAACAAAAACGGTGCAGTTGCATGAAAGTTTATCTTTTTTCAATGTAGACGTAGGTAGGTAGGTGGAGTGCGAGTGCGAGATGAGTTACGCGGTCTCAACTGGATTTTGGACTATCGTTTACTCTTACTACAACTGCAGCTGTGAAAGTGCATGCTTATGTTAAAATGAATTGATTTCAGCCCTTCAGTTAACAAATACCGATAATGTTATGTTATCACCTATCCCAAAGTATAAACAGTGGGTCGCTCGAAACCTTATTATGCCCGGCCGCTTTTCACCGAATTGTTTACTGTCGCTTGAACTTCGCGCACGCGCACTCAAGGTTACATCGCAGTTCCGGTCAGCCGACCGAGTTGAGAAGACAACCGCTCACGCCGCTATCTGACGCGTTCAAACAATTTGACATCGGTCGTCGCGGACGATTTTTCGAGGTAGTTACACGGCCGCACTAAAAGTTCCACTACTCAGCCAATTTTGGTGATATCATTTAAAGGAAGGACTCGAATTGAAACTGACAGTTCAGCGCAAGTGATGAATAAAGAATATTTCATTTTTTAACAATATTTAATGTCATTAGGTTGGTCTAAACACACCATAATTCTAGTCACATTTCAAAGTAAAACTTAAAAAATCACAACAATTAAACGGCATAAGTTAGACGAATAAGAAAGAATTCGTGACGTTTCGAAAAGAACACTTAACACGTGACAAAAATTGCAGTTCATTCCAAGCAGCCATTTCTCTTGTATGGAACTATTAGTTTTAACATTTAAAATTACCGGGACAGCCCCCAAAACACGCCATTCTTTTTTTTTTTTTTCACTTTGGAAACATTATAACTAATTGTAATTTATACAAAGGAAACAGTTAAAACAAAATCAATTTCGCAATAGATTCCCCTTAAATTGGTTCATGAGGAAACACAGTTCGGCTGGTCGCACACAGGATAAAAACAGCATAAAGTAAAAATTGTTTACTGATCAAGGATAATTGGTAAACGTGTACACGTTTACACATACGTACCATCCCTAATTTGGTGTGAAGTGAAAGATGACACGAAGTGGAAGATCACTTTGAATGAACTGATACGGAAGTATTGCACGGGAAGGGGGAGTAGGCCTACATGCATCGGGATAAGTGAGTAAAGCGACAGCCTCGGATAAAGGCAAGGTTTGACCTTGAGCTGAGTACAGTCCGATTTCGGTTGCGTACATATGCGCATGAAAGGAATGTAGTAATCAATCAGTGTTCCTTTCCGCTTGATGTAGTTGCTCCGATCCCATGAATCGTGATTGCAACTGCCAGTGATTTTCTGAATCATTTGACACCCATGACGATACATCAAACATTTACTATCCGTGGATATCTTGGGTATCGATCGCGGGTACCCAGGTACGAAAATTTCCGGGTATTGACATCCCTACTCCTCCCTGTCACCCAGTCAACACTCATTCACTCACCCCTAGCCAACAGCTAGCCGAGTTTTTAGTTTTTAACTCAGTTTTGATTATGTAGTTCAAGTCGATCCGTTGAAACTTGCTCGTAGTGAAATTTGGATGAAATTCATTGTTGGATGAGCGTAGCGAAGATTCCATTTCACTACACTGGAGAAAAAAATACGGAATGTTTTTTTTTTCGTATTTTTGTCAGCACGATTCGGCTAAACGGATACTCCAATTGCGATGAAATTTTCTGGAGGCCATCGAAATCTCTGAACTTAGAACTACCACGTTTTTGAGCGCAATCGGAAAATTCTTTCTCATGAAAATCGCAATTTTACGAGTTTTTTCTTTTTTTTAAATTACGATAAATTAGAAATTTAAATATTTAAGTTAATTTTTATTTAATTTAATTTTTTAAAAAATGTCGACTTTGTTATGAATTTTTCACAGAACAGAAAATCCACATAACACATGGCAGCTCAATGCACCAATTACGCTCATCGAACAACGCGCCTGAAAAAGCGTTTGCGAAGCTTCCTAGTATATACTCTTAATAGTGTGCTTTTCAATAATACAACAAGCAAAATGGGGGTTACCAGCTTACTATCGGAGATTTTTCGAAATAAAAATTAAGTAAATCCCTATCCTTTAACATGGCAAGCATTCAAAACCCCATACTTTCCGACCAAATAGGCACTACAGAACACGAACCGCAATTGAAATATGACAAAATTATGTATCGATTTGCAGGTAATTAAACACTGAAAAAAAATAGTATTTGCAAAATAATAAATAAACAATAATAAATAAATAAATTGTATTTAGAGTCTACCCACTCAGTTATATAACTGATTTTCAGTGGGGGACTTTAAATCAAAGCGACCAAGCCAACCCTGCAGGTCCCGACACAATCGACGAGTGAGCGAAGATAATCAACCAAAGATCGATATTTTTAATAGGAAATATAGCAATCAGTGGTATGGACAGTGCAAACACCCACGGATCAACACCAGAATCAACAAGGCAAATTCAGAACAACTCTGAATTTATTATGTGCTTCGTTGCTAGGATGGCTCTAAAGTCACTGTTTACAAACTTCAAAGACAAGAACTGAAGGACATAAGTCCAAGTTCAGAAGTTAAAAAACTTCCGACTGGTGGGAATAAGAATGTCATGTTATTCATGCCATGTTACCATACTGGATTTTGATATTTTTACGTCCAAAGTCAATATATAATTGTAACAACCAGGAGCAACAGTGAAGGTTTGGCAACGCTGCGTGACGCCACTTCGAAATCGCGCTCGATTGACCAATGGTAGTGAACTCCGTTGTAAAGTACCGTATTGTTCCAAATATAGCACGATCTCGAATATAACACGACCCCCAATTTTTCAGAATCATTTCAAGAAAAAAGAAAAAATCAAAGAAAATTAAAATGTACATGAAACATTTTTTATTTACAATAAAATGAATGTCAGTCTTACAATAAAACATTTTGAACAATGTTAGGGCCTAGGCCTATGGTTTTTAACAGGGTAGGGCCAAGCACAAGCTCACATGCCAACCACAGTCCACACTCCACAGTTCACCAGTCTGATTCCTGGTCAGAAGATGAGTTGCCAGAGTTGTCCTCATCAGCAGTTTCAATTTCCCCCTCCTCTTCCCACAGAACATCATCTTCTGTTCCATCCAATTCATTTGAAATACAGCATTTCTTAAAACCATGCACAATGCTGTCGGGGGAAATCTTGTTCCAAGCAACAAGTATCCACTGCATGAGCAGTGGAATGGATGGCTTCTTTATCTTGCCTGTAGGTGTTAGAGCAATGGTCACCTGCCAACAACCACGCACTGTATTCTTTCTTCACGTAATCTTTGAATGGCTTGCTCACTACCACGTCAAGTACCCGGTACATGCAACTGGGACGTCATTCCCCCTGGAATGATAACCAGATCAGTGTTCATTGATGCCACTTGTTGTTTGGTCCGTGGAGTGAGGTGTCCTCTGAAGGCATCAAGGACAAGCATAGCCCTCAGCCTCAATAGAGCGCCCGGTCGCCGTCCCCAAACAACCTTCAGCCAATCCACTACTAATGCTTCGTCCATCCACCCCTTCTCTTGAACACGAAGAATGATTCCTGGTGGTATTTTATCTTTAGGCATCGTTTTGCGCTTTAAGATAACGTACGGGGGCAGCTTCCTATCGTCAGCCAAGACAGCTAGCATGACAGTGATCCGCGCCTTGTCATTGCCCGTCGATTTAACAATGACAGATTTAGCACCTTTAGTGTGCACAGTCGTGTTGGAAGGCATTTCGAAACATATCGGCGTCTGATCAGCGTTTCCCATCTGTCCCAGGAGATAGTCATGTTCTTTGCGCAATCCGATAATATATCGCTGAAATGATAACAGCTTTTCATTAAAGTCGTTCGGCAAACGTTGCGCGAGAGAAGTGCGCCGACACAGTGAGAAGCCTTGACGCCTCATCATACGTCTGCACCACCCTAAACTTGCTTTAAATTCATTTCTTGGAATTCCCAATTGCCTTGCTACAGTGGCGGCGCCAGACAAAAATCATTGGGGGGGCAGAGGATGGGCAAGGTAATAAAGTGGGGGGGCAATCAGTGGCGGGTAGCTGGGGTCTGGGGCGAAGCCCCAGCCGCCGGAGGCTCTTTTCGCCGAAGGCGAAAAAAATTTCACCATACTACAGTTATTTCGTCATGTTTTAACTGAAAAATGGCAACTGTGGGGATTACCGTTTTTTTTTATGAAGGATAAACACTTGGTAAAATAAACACAAATATGTACAGTTTGTTGTATTTAATTTTGTGATTTGATGATTTAATTTTAGTAATGTTACAGTGCAAAACAAAACAAAACAAAAAACTCGTTCTGGAACAGTCGCTTCTTTTATAATTATAAGCATTACTGGAATTACGGTAGGAACAATTTATTATAAAATGCAATCGATATACATTAATTTAGAACAGTGTACTACGACTGGGGGGGCAAGCGGGGGGGCAGGCCATATTTTGGGGGGGCAATTGCCCCCCCATGCACCCCCGTAGCGCCGCCACTGCCTTGCTACCTCAATAGCCTTAAAAGTTATTGTTTCGCGTGAAATCGGGAACCCTTCAGCACGTTTTTCTTGAATGAACAGCACAACACGATTTTCAAGTCCTTCATATTTTCCTTTCTTAGGTCCTCGGAATGCTTTACGAGTTGAATTTGCCGATTTGTATAGGTCTAGTTGTTTTCTCCATAGTCGAATGTTCACTTTGGAAACTCCATATTTATGTGCAGCTCTTACGTTATTCGTTGCAATAGCCTCGTTAGCTACCATTGTTTTGAAGTTGACGTCATAGCTCCTTCTCAATCCCTTGTTGATTTGTAAGGCAGAGGAACCTTTCTTTTCCACGCTGTCAGCAGTCTTCATTTGTTCATCTTGAGCCATTTCATCTTCTCCTTCTTCATCACTCATTATTACGTACGTTACGTAGACTTTTAGCACCGTAGATAGACAACCCCGACGTTCAAAATCTATGTAGGTCACGACGTGATCGCGACGAATACTGTGCGAAGACTATCAGACACAAACCGCGAGAGTACTGCTAGGTTCGCCCGACTTCGGCTGGGATCGAGTGGGTGAGCGGGGCGAAGCGCTGCAGACGATGCGCGGGAGTTGTATTGCGGGTGGCCTATGTTCAGGCGCTATTTCAAATGCAAGCGCGCGTTAATAACGGAGTGCTGTTTTTGACATTGAATTTTCGGATAAAACATCCCGCTATATTCGGAACAATACGGTAGTAAAGGGAGCAAAAATTTAAAAAGTTGGTTTGGCTGCCTCTCTGTATTACAACTGTGACGTTTCAGTCCTACCCCTTGTAATATTTTTAATTTTTGCTTTTAAATCTGGCTAATATACATCATATCATGTGGAACTTTCAATACCATTGTCTGGACTTTAAATCATATTTTTCTAACAAGTGTTCAAGTCAGTGTGAATCTGCATCTAAACATGCAAAGGCCAACCCTAGGGTTGAAAGTGTGGAATGTGAATCTGTGGAGCTGAGGCTCATGTTTTTGGTTTCGGGTTTACCGGAGTGGCCTAAAAGTGACGTCACCCCATGTTAAATTTGGAACGTGCTGGAAAAGTGCATAGGCTTCATCTTTCGGCGACGACGAGCAAGGATTGAGGAATGCGGTAAGCGTAAATGGCAACATCGGTGGGGAACTCCAACGAAAATGCGAATTTTGTGAGTTTGCAGTCGGCGAATGGCAAGCCTCGGCTGACCCGCGGAAATATGAATTTGGAAGACTGGCCAATGGCAGTGTCCGTAGCGACACACGTGACCGGACGGCGAAGGGCAAGTTGAAGCCCCGATCGAGCGGCGAGGCGGTAGGAAAGATCCACCTCGGCCACTGTGGGTAACGCTTTGGAACCGGACGGTTGAGTCCGAGGGCACGGGTAGTGCAAGCATTGGAACCCACACCTGCGAGAGCCATGAGGGTCGTTGAGCCTCCGCATATTACGGAGTGGCCGACTGGGCTTAGGGAGTTGGTCTTGTTTTGACTTTGTTTTTGGTGTTTTGAACCTTATTCTGGAGACTACGGCACGTTTTGGGTGACCCCTATGTTAAAGGGTAACCGGTAACAGTACGTCGTATAATGACGACCCGGCGAGTGCACGGTAAATTCTAACTACTACATAGTTGCGGGGAGCATGTGCTCAGTTCAAGTATTCAGTTCCTGTCTTCGGACTGGCTTTGCGGTGACGAGATAGGGTGCACGTGTTTGGTGCCAATAAAATATAAGACCACGTGGTGAGCAAGTACCACGATGCTAGCGCAAGCAGCATCTCTCCCTCTACGAGAACATCTGGGGCGGCGGTAAGCAAATTTAAGCATTCTGGACGAGTAGCCGAGAGGTACGCAGTAGGACACCAAGGTCCGCGTCCGCCACTGGACGCCTTCTCAGTAGGCAACCCGCACGTCGGAACGCGTCGCCGTTTGCAGCCACATCGTTCCCCCCCCCCTCTTCGACTACGTGGAAGACCAAGGAACAGGATGGGACTTTGGAGTGAGAGACGAGAGGATAGTGTTGAGTAGAGCGCTGGTTTTTATTTTCTTGTATTTTTATTGTGTAACCCTGTATCTCATGTATGTGTCATTGTTTGCCTAAACTCGGATCCGATTTCTAACTGCATTTGAAACCATAACTTCATTGCTGTAATTTAGCTTCTTGTTTTGCATCAGTAAAATCCACTAAAAGCACACAGCTTTTCACTTAGTAGTGAATGTTTGTCCCCTGTCTTCCCCAACTGACTGTGTAGTCTTTTGCAAGGACCTTCAGTCCACCCCACGCCGCATCACGGGTGGTTGACCTAGTTTAAGCAGGAGCGCCCGAGGCCCGGAGCGAGGGAGGAGCGGTCCAGCGACGGCGTGGCTCACCACTAGCACGCCTGGTAAGACTAGCTATCTACCGCCCTTGGGTAGTGTGCTAGGCGGTGCTGAGCTGCACTGTTAGTACACTCTGGCGAGTTGTTGTGTCGTGTTTGTTTTTTTGGTTTGCGGTTCTCACATTTTAGTCTACTGTTAGTCTTGTCTCTCCGTGAGCTAGTGGCAGGGCAAGTTTTACGAGGCAGCTATAGGGCTAGGAAGGGTGACCTTTACCCACACCACCCCCCGACCTAAAGTGATTCTGTTTAGAGAGTCACGAGTGAATCACACTCTGGCGCTGGTCGGGTTTTTCGGGCAAGGTGGTGTTGGAAAGGGTTGCGACGTGACTTCACCAGCTATACTGTAGGGTTAGACTGTTTCGTGGGTAGGCAAGCGAGGCAGCAAGGAAGGTAGGGGTGAAGTCATACAACACGTAGTTCGAATGTGTTTACGTTTATGCAGCTATTCGACGAATAAGGGCCTAAAAAAAGTTGTAAAAACTGTTTTAAAAATATAACTAAGATTACATAATAATAATTAGGGCTGTGCAAGTCTCGACTTTTCGAGATTCGAGCGAGATTAAAGTGCTGCTCGAATCTCGCTCGATCTCGAGATCATACTGCTCTGAAAAATGAGTCTCGCTCGATCTCGATCTCAAATTGCTCGAAAAATCTAGGCGTAGTCTCGAGATATCTAGGTCACGGACCACGGTGGTCGTAATTATGCGGGACCTTACGTTATGCGACGTGGTAAAGTAATATTTATTCCAAGATTTTTGCGTAATAATTTCATCTTGCCATGCCACATTGTCGAGAAATCTCTAGGCCTAGATAAGCTAGGCCAAAGGCTATAGGCCTAGGCCTAACAGAGTCCCGGTTCCATTCCGTGATCGGAGCTTTGATAAACCCGAAGATCGGAGGCCTAGGGCCTACTAACAAATGACGCATAAAATAGGCTTCACTTTAAAACACTTTCCTCTAGAGAAGTTCTACAGAACAAAAGCTAGGCTAGGTACTTCTAGCACTAGCATACACCCAATGTGACAACAAGACATCCATCTACATTTTATTTTAGGCCTAGTCGAAATTTCACAAATTCGTTGCCAACGCGCATGCGTCTTGTCGACGCGCACACAGATCGCGCAATTTGACTGGTAGCGCACTCTATCGTGCAAGCTACTGAACTGAAGCGTGATTTGTGATGTTGGCGGTAGAGAGCAGAGAGCGCTTTATCGACTCGTTATCAACTCCAACGGAGAAACTACTTTATCGGTTTTTCTTACGACATTCCTATCTCGTTGCGACATTCATTAAGGTTGCTGCCAGGTGTTGTTACTTATTAAATATTTTCACTACCAAATTAATGTGATATAACTAATAAAGTTAGAAACAAAAATTATATTTCATTCAACATATAGCGTAGGCCTAAGCCTAGGACCTCTGCCATAGATAGGCTAGGGCTAGGCCTAGGCTACTCCACGCCTAGGTCCCTATGCACTGAACTGAGAAATGTTTACTTTTTAAATATTATTTTTAAGTATGCCCTAGGGTCTATTTTTTACTTTTAAAGCCGCCTAGGCCTAATTATTTTGTGTAGGCAATTCTTTCTTTGGGGTCCTACAGCAGGCCTAAGCTGGCTAATTTCAGTGCGCTCGATCTTGCTCGAGATTCAAAATTTTTTCAAATTCTCGCTCGATCTCGCACGACTTATAAAATCCCTGCTCGCACAGCCCTAATAATTATAATAATAATAATAATAATAATAATAATAATAATAATAATAATAATAATAATAATAATAATAATAATAATAATAATAATAATAATAATAATAATAATAGAGAAATCAAATATTTTACGAGTCATTTCGCTGTGTTCGTTTTTATTAAATTACCTGACGTTTCGATACGACTGTGCGTATCATCATCTGAGGCAACACTGAAAAACTTTACATTTGAGATTGTTTTTGTTGAATTCTTTTGCTTCTTCTTTGGCTCTGATTGTCATTGTCCAAAGAACTAGAAACATCTTGACTTCCTTGAAGCTGCTGCTGCTGCTGCAGAGAGGACCTTTCGCAGTAGCAAAACACGCGGTGGTGCTAATGGTGGTGGTCATGCTAATGATCCCACGCACAAGATCCTTTTTGAAGATACCAAAATTTTATGCACAGAAGAAAACCTTTTTCCTCGACTCATAAGAGAATCGATTGAAATTGCCAAGCACCCCCATAATTTTAATGGGGACATTGGTGGTTTTAAATTAAGCAAAACATGGAGTCCGATGATAGGGAAACTACTCTCAAGACGACAACAACAACAACCACCACCACCACCACTGCCACAACAACAACAGCAGCAGCAGCAGCTTCAAGGAAGTCAAGATGTTTCTAGTTCTTTGGACAATGACAATCAGAGCCAAAGAAGAAGCAAAAGAATTCAACAAAAACAATCTCAAATGTAAAGTTTTTCAGTGTTGCCTCAGATGATGATACGCACAGTCGTATCGAAACGTCAGGTAATTTAATAAAAACGAACACAGCGAAATGACTCGTAAAATATTTGATTTCTCTAATATTTCGGGCTGTGAAAGCATCAAGCAAGAAAATAATAATAATAATAATATATATACACAAAAAAACTTCAGCAAGTTAAAATTAATATTGATGAGATGATGGATGACCTATCAGTCACAAATTCATTATAATTTTAATTGGGGCAATTATTCCCATATCGAAAGACTTGCTGTTCCACATATATGACAATATATGTATGTCATGTATGTAAGATATAAGTTGCATACATTTCATATAAAAAAAACAACTATGTATTGGGCGCAGTACGCAGTCTGTCTGTCTGTGTACTACACTATAAACCCACAGCTTATTCCCTAGCCCTAGCCAAACGTTGAGGGAAGAATGTCTTCGTGTTCGAGTGATTTCCAATGAAAAGTTATAAAAATCATACCCGTCATAGATAAGAAGTAAACAATAATGATGGGACGAGTAAAAAAAAGTAAAAAGTTTTCCCAGTCGGGAATCGGACCAGCGACCTTTCGCGTGCAAGGCGAGTATGCTAACCTTTGGGCCAGCAGCGACTTCAGGGATTGGCCGGTCCACGGAACGAACTTTAGAACGGTACTTTTGCAGCCCAGAAGATATGCATGCTGACTCAAAACGAGCATAAAAGTATTGTGGTGGCAATTAGGACACTGTCTTCTTTTTAAGCCTACTGCCAATATTTCTTGAATGTAATTGACATCTGTACAGTACATAGCATGAGTACTCAATTACTGTTTACTTTGAGGTGAGATTCCTGAGGAGCACAGTGGGCAAGACAAGAGAAAGAATTAAAAGTACTAACACTAAAGCGATGATTTTGGTGGAGAAGTTAGGTGACAGGATGGGAAGGACACGGCTGAGATGGTTTGGGCATATGAAATGAATGACGGAAGAGAGGATGCCCAGGAGAATGTATGAGAAAAGGATTGAAGGAACAAGAAGATGGGGGAGACCAAGGAAGAGATGGAAAAAGAGATCTACATACTAGAGGAGAGCTGGGACCATGTAGCAGAGACATTATTGTAGAAGGATATTATGGTATATGGAAAATGTGGGCGTATGAAATAAAAAAGAAGATTGTGAAATGATTGTGTGAAGGAGTAGCATTACCTTGCTGGTTCCTTCCTGTCTTTCTCTTTGAGATCCTTGACGTCCTTGGACCCCTTGATGGCGGAATCTTTCTTGACCGTCTTCTTGACCACAGGCTCCGAGTCTGTGGTACTGTCGGAGCTGTAGTCGCTCGAAGACGCTGCAAGGAGAAACGTTTTAAAATAAACACATTTTTAAAACTTGACACAGGTTATATTTTATTTTTATATTTGAACAATATTTCAAAGCTACTCCAGCTTTTTTGTCAGGTTCTTGTTACTTTTCTTCTGTTTACAGCCATAGCAACTTCTTTATTTAAGATTGTATTCCAAAGCACTGGTAAATCATAGCTTGGTTGACTGATTGAATTTAAATCATTATTTATTACAGCGGCTTCTTTGATTTTCCTCTTTGACGTATCTTTTCATTCATATTCATTAGGGATGCACACGATAATCGATTTTATCATTTGAAAAATGATATTTAATACCATTTTGATAATTGATAATGAAAATTAATTAAGATGAACGAGTTTTGTGTAATTTCTTCACATCGCGACTCGCGAGAAAACATTGTACGCAGGGCTCGAAATTGACGACAGCCCAAGCCTGCCCAAAACACTGTCGGGCTGCCTGTTCTGTATTCCAGGCAGCATGTTGGGCTGCCTAGAATTTCACATACGAAAAACAATAAAAGGTTGATTTTCCTAAAATCGGAAATTACGTAAATAGGCATTAATCTCACAACTGTTGTCACAATATATATTTACATATATACAATCTCATGAGAGTGATGAGACTAGCATGCGAGGCATTTGAAGACGAATTTTTCGAGCGGCCAGTAGCCTAGGCTCGGTCGCGCGGGGATGTTCTAGGCCAAGGTCAGTTGCATTCGCTGCCATTCTCAAGACGAACGAGTTCATTTGCAGGTGCTGCAGTGGCTACAGTAGGGGTGCGTGGTTTATTGACATGTCTAGGAGCTGTCAGAACTTAGTAGTTTATTTCGGTGGTTGCCTCAGTAAGATTTGTGTTGCGTGTGATCCGCGAAATGCGTGTTGTTTGTGCAATGTGGCATTATATAGAGGGAACAAAAGACCACAGAAAAGCAAAGAATGTACAGGTAGAGGTACCAAAAGAAAGAAAGCTACAAAAACAAATAGTTAGGAAGTTCCAGAAACATTGGGAGAGTAATTATTCTTGGCTGCGGTACAATGAGACAAGAAATCTAATGTTTTGTCGTTTATGTGAAACCAGTGCGTTTGCGGATAAAGAACCTGCATTCCGAAATGGTTCCGATAACTTTAGGAAGCCATTAAAAAGCACGCCGAGACAAAATGTCACACATCACTTGATTGTAAAGGTGAGGATACTCTTGCTTTAGTATCACTAAAAATATTGAAAAGGGACCAATTCGACCGCCTGACTTAGCTGTTTTGCATTTCGCACGGTCTTATGTTAGTCTTATGTTCACGGTTCACCGTTCACGGATTTTAAAAAAAAACAAACATTGGGCTACTAAATTCTTAACAGGGCTGCCAAAAACTTTTAAGATCCGGGCTGCTGTCTTAAATTCCATATTAAGACCACTGATCTAGGTACCCGTTAGGGCGCCCCAGTCAAGCCGCGGTGCGCTACACACTCTGGCACCTTATACAGCAAGCGGAGTTGGGGTGATTTCGAGGTGTTACCCAGCCGTCATGAAACGTGATGTGAACTTGAAAACTATCAAAATCAAGGGTATTTAGGTACCCGACAACATATGCCAAATTTGGTTGGGGTACAAGCATTTCTTATTGATGAAAAAATGACTTAAAACATGCTCAAAATCACTTTAAGGATGTTAGTTACTACGTGCTACTACTACTATCTAATTCGTCAGTTTCAATTGCCCAGCGATTCTGACCAAACGGGTGGGGCTACAACTTTCATATTTTACATGGACATAAAGGTAATAGTGATGTACCTTTTGAAAGAAAAAGTTGGAAAAGTTTGCTGGAAGGCATCCAAATAAAGGTTTTAATATAAGCCTTATACAGGCATACAATCAACAAGTAACTACAGTCAGAACTCCATTATCCGATCTCCGATTATCCGATGTAGACTACCGTATTAACAGAGCTCCAAAAAAAAAATATATATATTTATTTATTTATTTTTATATATTATTTAAAGTAAATACTACTACGTAAATAAAACATAAAAATAAATTCAGATGCCGCGCCGCGATTTTTTAAATGTCCTCGCATACATTTGTAGGCCTAGTGGGAGTATTGCCCATGCCTACGAGTGAGTGCAAGAGAAGATAGATCGGCGATATAGGCCTATCTCCACTTTCGAGCAGAGTGCGTCGCGCGCATCGCCGGTAACGAGCCTTCCCGACTGCGGCCGATTGTGCATTGGCCCGGGTGCACTCCATGCGATGCAACGTCGCTTCTGCTGTCCACCCACAGCGCCAGACACCAGTGCATTTACGGGGGTGCGCAATGACCGCACGGCGCATGCACATGCACATGAAGACCTGGCTTGACTCTTGAGCTGTCCGCCTGCGCGTGCGCATACGATCCGACTCACAGTCACAGCTGATCAAAGATGGTCGTTGTGGAACTAGGTCGATGCGATCATGTTTCAACCGATTCATGAAATTCGTAATCAAGACGCATTGAATTGTTATTCCTGGGCTTATCTTATTTCTTTCCCAGACTTATCTTGCGACGCGAGCTTCAGCGCGGGCGATAGTGATGAGAAAGAGAGCTAGGCCTAGGCCTATATTTGCATTCTAGGCCTAGGCCTACTGCGTCAAGTTTAGGCCTAGACATGCGTTTTTGTAACGACATGTAGGCCTAATTGTTTATGTGTGTTTGTGAGCTTGATTTACAAGCTATTAAATCATTTGGTATACCCTGTATGAAGTGTTTTGTGTGTATTTTATGTTCTTTTATCCATTGCATGTGTCATATATCATTAAATATATATCTATAAAATTTACTGGGTTTAAACATTTCTCATGACTTGTGTTGGAAAAGGCACACTAATATTGTTAAGTCACAATGCTCTAAACTGGCAAGTTTTGTATTCCGTAACTTGAAAGATAGCCAACCTAGAGTTCTAAGGTCTGTGTTCATCACGCTAATTAGGCCTAAAATAGTGTATGGTGCGCCAGCATGGCATCCAACTACCAAAGAAAACATGCACAACCTAGAATCACTACAGAATCGAGCAACTAAAGCAATCTTGGGGTACAAAACTGACCTCCGTAGCGCTTCTAGAAGAAAAAATCTTAATATACCTAGTTTGGAGGCTGTATTCAAGAGATGTGACATTATTTTCCTCAAGAGGTGTATGAGTGGAACCATTGATCTTGACCCTCTTGTGCGCCTTACCCCAGTAAATCGGACTGAGATTTTAGGACGCGGAAGTAATAAGGGGTTGACCTTAAGGACGCCAATTGCTCGAACAAGTGCATTCCAGAAATCCATTTACTACAGGGAGGCAGCGCTCTGGAATGCACTACCTTCTGAAGTAAAGGAACTTTGTGACTTCACCTCCTCTTCCTACGTGATCTAACCTGCCTATGAAGTCACGTCGCAACCCTTTACCAACACTACTTTGCCCGAAAAACCCGACCAGCGCCAGAGTGTGATTCACTCGTGACTCTCTAGATAGAGTCACTTTAGGTCGGGGGGTGGTGTGGGTAAAGGTCACCCGTCCTAGCCCTATAACTGTCTCGCAAACCTGCCCTGCTACTAGCTCGCGGAGAGATAAGACTAACATAGACTAAAATGTGAGAACCGCAAATCAAAACACACATACGAAACACAACAACAACAACAACTCGCCAGAGTGTACTGACAGTGCAACCCAGCACCGTCTAGCACACTACCCAAAGGGGGTAGCGAACTCGTCTTACCAGGCGCGCTAGTGGTGAGCCACGCCGCTGCTGGTCCGCTCCACGCTCGTTCTGGGCCTCGGGCACTCCTGCTGAACTAGGTCAACCACCCGTGATGCGGCGGGTGGGTGGACTGAAGGTCCTTGCAAAACTACACCATGAGTTGAGGAAAACAGGGGGCAAACGTGCACTACTAAGTGGAAAGCTGTGTGCTTTTAGTGGACTTTACTGACTCAAACAAGAAGTTAAACTAGGAAAACGCTCAGTTGGACACGTTGTTGAGCGAGCACCGGTAAAGTGCAACATGACCCGAGTACGACATTCCCATAAGGCCCACCACACAGTGTAGGCCTAACTGGATATTGACATTGTACACTTTATTTCTATTCCAACATCTTTGCATTGTTCTAATTCACGTCATGCCTTCTAAAGTGTATCTTTGTATCTTCACTGCCTCCTTCATTTTTAACATCCTTTTTCGAAATATGATTACCAATAAGTCTTTAAGGTCTTAACCGATTTAGCTGAAAATTTGGAAAATAGGAGAGAATGTTGTACTTATTGACCCTGCAAAATTTCATAACGATCGGTACATTTTTTTTTTTTTATTTTTTATTTATTTATTTTTTTTTTTTTTTTTTATAACCAACGATCGGATTTTGTTCAAAAACTATACAGCAACCCGCCTAGGTGGTATGTACATGTGTGCAAAATTTCAGGTCGATCAGAGAAACGGTGCGACCTGTATCGAAGCAGTAACAGAAAAAAAAAAAAAAAAAAAAAAAAAAACAGACATTCGAGCCATAAGAGTCAAGTGGAGACGCTCGCTTCGCTCGCTCAATTACAACAATGAAGTTATGGTTTCAATTGAAGTTAGCAATCGGATCCGAATTTAGACAACAAAATTACATACATGTGATACAGGGAATACAATAAAAATACAAGAAAATGAAAGCCAACGCTCTACTCAACCCTGTCCTTTCGGTCTCACTCCAAAGTCTCATCCTGTTCCTTGGTCTTGATCGAAGAAAGGGGGGGGGGGAATGATGTGACTGCAAACGGCGACGCGCTCCGGCGCGTAGGTTGCCTACGGAGAAGGCGTCCAGTGGCGGACGCGGACCTTGTGTCCTACTGCGTACCTCTCGGCTACTCGCCCAGAATGCTTAGTTTCGCTTACCACAGCCCCAGATGTTCTCGTAGAGGGAGAGATGCCAATTGATCTGGCATCGTGGTACTGGCTAACCACGTGGTCTTGTATTTTACTGGCACTAACACGTGCACCCTATCTCGACACCGCAAAGCCAGTCCGAAGACAGGAACTGTATACTTGAAATGAGCTCATGCTCCCCGCAACTCTGTAGTAGTTTTAGAATTTACCGTGCACTCGCCGGGTCGTCATTATCAGACGTACTGTTAGCGGCTACCCTTTACATAGGGGTCACCAAAAACGCGCCGTATTCTTCAGAATAAGTTTCAAAATAGCAAAAAAACGTCAAAACAAGACCAACTCCCTTAGCCTAGTCGGCCACTCCGTAATAGGCGGAGGCTCAACGACCATCATGCCTCTCGCAGGGTGGGTTCCAACGCTGGCACGACACGTGCACCTCGGACTCAACCGTCCGGTTCCAAAGCGTGACCCACAGTGGTAGAGGTGGATGCTTTTTGCCGCCTCGTGCTCGATCGGGGCTTCTTCTTGCCCTCGCCGTCCGGTCACGTGTGTCTCTGCGGACACTGCCATTGGTCAGTCTTCCTGGTTCAAAACTCCGCGGGTCATCCTAGGCTTGCGATTCGTCGACTGCAAATTCAACAAAATTCACATTTTCGTTGGAGTTTGTCCCCGACGTTGCCATTTACGCTTGCCGCATTCCTCAACCCTTGCTCGTTGCCGTCGAAAGATGAAGCCTATGCACTTTTCCAGCACGTTCCGAATTTAACATGGGGGTGACGTCACTTCTAGGCCACTCCGGTAAACCCGAAACCAAAAACATGAGCCTCGGCTCCACAGCTTCACATTCCACACTTTCAACCCTAAGGTTGGCCTTTGCATGCTTAGATGCAGATTCACACTGACTTGAACACTTGTTAGAAAAATTTGATTTAAAGTCCCGAAAATATTGAAAGTTCCACATGATATGAGATATATTAGACAGATTTAAAAGCAACAAAAATAAAAAATACAAGGGGTAGGACTGTAACGTCACAACTTCCTCTCGGTAGGTTCGAGGGAGCAGTCAAGAGAATGTTTTTTTAAGAGTTTGATATGTATGTCTGTTTCATCTTGTTTGATATGTATTTTATTATTGTTGTATATAATTCTTAGGATGGGTGTATAATGTATCAAATGGATCTTCGGTCTGCTATTAGCATCCATCCATATGTTTATTATATAATATGTAATGAATGTACGGAATAAACACATAATAATAATAATAATAATAATAATAATAATAATAATAATAATAATAATAATTTTACCTTATCAGGCTATGCTACGAGAGCAAATAAACAAAAAAACGCGTCATCCGAGTTTTTCGGTAATCCGAGGTGCCCCCGGTCTCAGCCATGTGTGTGGCTCGTTGGTCTTGTGGTTGTGTGGCTCGTTGGTCTTGTGGTTAGCTTAGCTGCTTCCAATGCAGAAGGTCCAGGGTTCGATTCCCGCCAAAGTCAGAAGTTTTTTAACTTCTAATTTGGATTTAAGTCCATCAGTTCTTGTCTAAGGAGTTTGTAAACGGTGACTTTGGAGCCGTCCTAGCAACGAAGCACATAATAAAAAAATTCAAAGTGGTTCTGAATCGGCCTTGTTGATTCTGGCGTTAATCCGCGGGTGTCCGCACTGTCCATACCACTGATTGCTATATTTCCTATTAAAAAATGTTGATCTTTGGTTGGTTATCGCTCGCTCGTCGATTGCGTCGGGGCCTACAGGGTTGGCTTGGTCGCTTTGATTTAGTGTCCCCCACTGAAAATCAGTTAAATAACTGAGTGGGTGACTCTAAATACAATTTATTATATTTTATTTTAACTCGGATAATAGAGTTCTTACTCAGGGCTCGAAAATTCCTATGCCCGAGTTGCCCGGGGCAACTAACACTCCAGGCACGGGCAACTATAATTTATAGTTAGTTGCTCATATGGGCAACCAACAAATTCGGTTAAAAACTCGAATCGCGTAAGATTTCACTAAGTAGAAACCTACTTTATCGACAGGCGACAGACGCTCGACGTAGTTCCAAGCACTTGCCACAGGCTGCACCACACACCACTACAATCGCATTTCAATCGATATCGACCTTTCGACTTACAATTCACACAATTCTTATAATTCACTGCTGTCGAGAAAATGGAGATCCAAGACTTGTTTACCTTCTCAGTTTCGTAAAATTCCAACCATTTTTGACACTTTTAAACTATTGCGTAATATTGAACAATTCTTTAATGGATAAACGGAACTTTTTTAACTGTAGGCCTACTACGCCTACTTTAAGCCACTCACAATTAACGAAGATGAGATAGACCTAGGCCAAGCTAATGAACCTGTCAAAAAGGTAAAATATGACCGAGAGTATGATAAAAAGCGGGCGCGTAAAGTTAATGACTCGCGGCTATTGTTAAAATGAAGAAAATTGTCATACATATATTAAAATAAAGAACATTATTGTGTCAACCTTGAATTGAGTCTGGGCAACTAAAGTTTTGGGCCACTTGCCCGGCTGGCGGGCTGGGCAAGTAGATTTTTTAAAATTTGCCAAGCCCTGTTACTGCATAGTTACTTGACAATGAACGCCCACATTGTTTACAAAAAGCATGTCTTTGGGCCACTTGATATTTTACATTCTATTGTTAATTGTTAATTTCATAGCAATTAAATCGACTTTGATAAAATTATTATATTTTAACAAAATAATTTTGCAATGGAACTTGAAAAAGTAATGAGATCCCACATTTTTCCAAAAACTTGTAAAAATACAGCCAAACCTTACACACTCAAAAGAAATTAGATATAAAAAAAGGGCCAAGCTCATCTACCCTTCCACATTTGCGCATTCATAATTCATAAACTTACAGTGTCTTGTAACAACATCCTAGAAAAGCTTGTCAAAAAAGAATTTGGATGAACTATTATTATGTTTAAATTAATAGTAGTTGCAAATTCTACTTTGTTAAGCTTTTCTAGGATGTTGTTACAGGACACTGTACGTTTATGAATTAAGAATGCGCAAATGTGGAAGGGTAGATGAGCTTGGCCCTTTTTTTAGATCTCATTTCTTTTGAGTGTGTAAGGTTTGGCTGTATTTTTACAAGTTTTTGTTATATGTGGGATTGTACATACCTCGGCGATTCATAACCTCTGTGATAGGGATGGTACGTGTACCGTTTTTTCGTAATCGGTAAACGTTTTTATGTAATTACTATTTTTATCCTGTGTGCGACCCGCCGAACGATGTTTTCTCGTGAGTCAATTTGAGCGCGAGCGGCGAAATAGTCTTCTATTTCAACCCCTTCTCCTATTCACCTCGAGGCTCGATTGCGTTGAGTCATCGAAAATCGTAGTCGGCAATGAATGAACAAAGCAAGTGCAGGCTCTAGGCGACAGTTCGACACCGGCAGTTGATCCGATTCACTTGCGAAGTAAAGACGTTGTTTTATTTAGCTCTGAAGATGTCAAGTGTAGTTTGGAAATACTTCGACAAGCGGGAGAATACAGTGAAATGTAGATTGTGTGGGAAGGCAGGCGCGGACTGGGTCGAAAAGGCCCGGGATGCCGGCATGTAGTAGGGCCCGTATGAGGTCGCGTATTAAAGCAGGGGTCTGGGGCGAAGCCCCAGCCGCCGGAGGCAATTTCGCCGAAGGCGAAATGTTTTTGGGTGGTTCGTTATATTTTATGGCCTAAAACGCTATTTTAGGACGCGATTAACAGGTGCCAACTAAGTAACACTATCCGAGCTCGCAATTCAAATCTCGCGAAAATTATATTTGAGGAAGCCTAACTCGCAAGTACCAAATTGACACTCGCAAAATGCGAGCTTGGGAGATGAGTGTATACTGGACATTTTGATTGTATCATGCATAACTTTCCAATAATTGAGCGAGCGTAGCGAGCAGGGACGACGCTAGGATTCTTTGAGTGGGGGGGCCATGGTAGGGCCGTGCATTTTCTAGGGGAAGCATGAGCGGATTACTTTATTTTTAATGGGGGGGGGGGGGGGGCGGGAGCATGAACAATTGAACAGTCATAATTAGTGTCTCAATCATTGGTGGATCTATTTGAATTTTTAGGTATTTGTCGGTACGTACAAATTCTTACCTTTATTGAACAATAGGCCCTAATCCTAATCTTTTTGTGCTGCACTCCTCCAAATCTTTGAACTACGCAGTCCATGTCTAGAACAAGGCCTAATACAGTGACTGTTGATTCTGGAGTCGACGGGTACTCCCACGACAATCGCCATCACTATCAACACTACCACGGGCAAAACTTATTTCACTTGTTACTCACGGTTCACTTTTGTTTTTTAAAGTGGCCTAATCAGAAATTTGAAAGTTAATTTATTTTGAATAAGTGCAGGATGCCTGATTGAGAACTACATATACGCACGTGCACATCCATCCAACTCGCACAGAAAGTGAAACTAGTCTGAGCTTCCCTATCGGTATAAGGGGCAAGTCTATCACCGGACCCTCGTCGAATAATTTCTGGAAATAAATAACATGATTCCCAGTAAGACATAATTACGTTTCATATGTTTATAATACAAGAATTGGTTTTGTATCACTTGAGTTCGGAGATTTTTCCGCTTTGTCAAAAAATGCCAGACTTAAATTCAACACAGACAAGGGGAAGGTGAGACTTGTATAAAAAAAATAACGCTTATGTCATGCCTAGCATTCCAGTCACAGTGGGTTGGGTAGTCCTATCATTTATATAATATGTTGAGGGCTGTGTATTTTCAATTGTTGTTGTCAAGGGAGATTGATATGTTATGTTATGTTTATATTGGAGGTCTGAATGACAAGATTAAAATAAATCATCACTTTAAAGAATATTGTTTCTAATTTAATTTATGAGTTGTAAGTTGTGATTAAACGTATTTCTTTATACCCTGTCGGTGAGCCGACATTAATGGTCCTCCGTTGGCTGGATCTTCAAGTCCTAGGAAGTATTCCACTCCAGTATCAAGGTATGCCTATGTGGTAGGCCTAGGCTATTGAGTGTAGTTTTTCAAAAATGGATAAAAAGAAGATTCCACATAGTACTGCTGTAACAGATCGTGGTGTTCGATCTACTCGTGGGATTCTAGCAGATAAGTTTCCAGGAAATGATGACTGGACTAAAGTTGGAAAATCCATGTCACAAGTAGATGAACGAGAACACAAAAGGAGATCTAGTAGATCAATTGCAAGTTGCAATAATTCTAGTTCCAGTTCTAATACTAGTACAGTTCGTCGGCGTAAGCTTCAAGTGGAGCAAGATGCCAAACAAGAAATGCTTCGTATCGAAAGAGATAGGATTGAAGCTGCTAGAGCACGACATCAGTACGAGGAAGAACTTGCACAGAAGAAACTACAATTGGAAAATGAAGTTGCACAGAAGAAAATACAATTGGAAAATGAAGTTGTACAGAAGAAACTACAATTGGAAAATGAAGTTGCACAGAAGAAAATCGATATTGAACTTGCCCGTATGCGACGAGAAGCTGCTGAAGAAGAAAACATCGCTGCACTTCAACGCGACTTGATTGAGAGCGCTTCCCAGACAAAGTTAGCTGAGATTGATGAAGAATTCGATCTGGAAGTTGATGAAAACGAGTCACGAAGGATGTCCAGTGTTGCTGATTGGGTGAAAAATGCTGAAACTGGCAAGTTAAACAGCTGTTCGAATCCAGTGGAATTATCTGGTATCAATGTGGGTCCAGGTTTAACTTCTCCAACCACACCAATAGATGAGACGCTAATGGTCAGACAATCCGATTTAGCTGGTGCATTTAACAATATTGCTACTATTCTCAAACATGTAGTGCTAGGTGCTAGCAACCAACAAAGTGACAGTAGGCAATATTTAGTGAGGCAAACAGTCGGTAGAGATTTACCAATGTTCAGTGGAGACCCTGAAGAGTGGTCGATATTTAGTGCTAGCTATAAACAGTCTACAAAATGTTGCCAATTCTCTGATGTAGAAAATATTATCAGACTTCAAAGAGCCTTGACGGGAAACGCCAAGAGAGAAGTTCAAGCCATGATGGTTTCACCTAAGAATGTCGACAAAATAATGGCTACATTGGAGAGAAGATTTGGTAGGCCAGATCTGATTATTTCAGCACTAATTGAGAAGGTGCAAAATGCTCCTCCTGAGCCTGCCTGATCCTGAGTTGATAACTTCTATGGAAATGTTGAGAGGTCCACCACATACACCATTGCTATCGAAGACAGCTCTGGGATGGATCATTCATGGTAATGCCACAATGAATGATGGACGTGTTGACGATGAATTTACTCTTCATATTTGCCATAGAAGTGAATCAGACGAAATTCTACATCAATTGGTAAAGGAATCTTTTAAAACCGAGACTTTTGGAGTAAAGATTATTGATCAAAAACCATGCTCTAGGGAAGAGTTGCGTGCTCGTAAGATTCTGGAAGAAACAACAAAACAAGTGGACGGTCGATATGAAACTGGATTACTTTGGAAAGAGAAGCAACTCAAGATTTGAGAGAGTAAAGTAACAGCATTCCGAAGACTAGAAAACATGGAGAGAAAGATGGATAAGGATCCAGTCTTTGCCGAGCTATATTGTGAAAAAATAATGGATTACGTGCGTAAAGGTTATGCTGCTAAGTTGTCAAAATGTGAGATGGCAATGACTCCACCAAAGACTTGGTATTTGCCACATTTTGCTCATGTTAATCCAAATAAGCCAGGCAAGATAAGATTTGTGTTTGATGCAGCGGCAAAAAGTCATGGAGTAAGTCTAAATGATAAGTTGATCAAAGGGCCTGATCTTCTTAATTCTTTAGTAGCTGTCATCATGAAATTTCGAGCCAGGTCGATTGGGTTTGTTGCGGATATACGCGAGATGTTTCATCAAGTGATGATTAGAGAAAGTGATAGAGATGCACAGAGATTTCTGTGGAGGGGGATGGACAGATCTCGAAAACCAGATGAATATCGCATGAATGTGATGATATTTGGAGCTACATGTTCCCCATGTTCTGCCCATTATGTGAAGAACTATAATGCTGAACAGAATAAGCACGAGTTTCCTGAGGCAGCAACAGCTATTATCGATAGACATTACGTGGATGATTACCTCGACAGTGCGTGGACGTCAGAGGAGGCTATTGAAATAGTCAAAGATGTTATCGAAGTACACAGACGTGGTGGTTTTGAAATACGGAATTGGATATGTTCTAATCGGCAAGTATTGGACAGTATACCGCCTGCAATGAGAGCAGACACAGATAAGACGTTTGAAAATAGTCATCAGGAGAGTGTTGAAAGAGTGTTGGGTCTTCACTGGAAACACAATACTGATGAGTTCATCTTCACACTACAGTTCAACCGGTTGGATCCCAACCTACTACAGGGAAAGAAGACACCGACTAAGAGAGAGGTACTACGTGTACTCATGTCGGTTTACGACCCTCTTGGCTTTGTTGCTCATTTTTTGATAAAGGGCAAAATCTTGTTACAAGATATTTGGAGATTGCAATTGGGCTGGGATGACGAATTGACTGGGAAACTTGATTCAAAGTGGAAAAGTTGGTTAATGGAGCTCAGTAAAGTTAAACAGTGTCGAATCCCGAGATGTTATTCTATGAGAAGAGTTGGATCAACCACGCTCCATGTATTTTGTGACGCATCTGAAAAGAGTTTTGCAGCTGTCAGTTATTTTAGCACAACAACGAACGATAGTACAGTTGATGTTGCATTTGTACTAGCTAAAACGAGAGTGTCACCTTTGAAACCGATATCGATACCAAGACTAGAGTTGCAGGCTGCAGTAATGGGACGAGAATGGCTTTTATGATTCAAGAGGAATTAGGAGTGGAGATGTGCATTGAGCAAACTGTGTTCTGGACTGACTCCAGAACGGTTCTTTGCTGGCTACGTTCAGATGCAAGAACGTTTAAGACTTTTGTTTCTCACCGAGTGGGTGAAATATTGGACACTACAGACGTGTCACAGTGGAAGTGGATTTCCACACTGGATAATGTTGCTGATAAAGCGACTAGGGAGACGCCAAGTGAATTTCATCCTTCAGCTCGATGGTACAATGGACCTAGCTTCCTTAAAAGAACAGAAAGTGATTGGCCAAAAGAGAACCGCACAGTGCACACTGACAATGAGGGGATTGCTGACAAAGAGCTGGAGATCAAACTGGAATATATTAACGTTGTAACGATTTACAACACTGTTCTTCCCGAGGTGGAAAGATTTTCAAACTTTTGTAGACTTATCAGAACAACAGCATGGATAATGCGGTATATAAATTGTCTACGCATGAAAATGAGAGGAAATTCAGTGCTTAGTGTTACTGAACTAGAAGATGCTAAGAAAAGATGGTATAAGAGAGTTCAATGGGACTCATTTCCAGAAGAAATGGCAATGTTGTCATTGAAAAAATCCTTCTCTAAATCAAGCAAGATATTTCAACTTGATCCATATCTTGATATTGATGGGATCATGAGAATGCGAGGGCGCATTAGTAAAGCACCGGGTATCGCTGATGCTACGAAGAATCCAGTGATTTTAAATGCAAAGCATCCATTTACAAAGTTGATGATAATGGAATTTCACAAAAGGGCCGGGCATCAAGGACAGGAAAGAGTGTTCAATGAAATGCGACAGCAGTTTTGGATTCCAAACATGAGAGCGGCGATTCGCAGTTCGTGGAATTACTGCAATCTGTGTCGGATCAAGCGAGCCCTACCAAAGCCACCAGAAATGGGAGATTTGCCTGAAATAAGACTAACTCCATACTATAAACCATTTACATTTACCGGTGTTGATTATTTTGGTCCTATGGAAGTTACCATTGGAAGAAGACGAGAGAATCGATACGGTGTGCTATTTACTTGTATGGTAATTAGAGCTGTACATTTGGAGATGGCTGAAACCCTCTCTACTGATTCAGCCATAATGGCAATTAGAAGATTTCTTGCCCGTCGAGGAACTGTTCGGAAAATGTATTCCGATAACGGCACAAATCTACGAGGAGCTCATCGAGAGTTGAAGGTAGCTCTGGAGGGTCTTCAACAGGAAGAAATTCAAGACGATTTAGCAACAAAAGGAATTGAGTGGCACTTCATTCCTCCAGCAGCTCCTCATATGGGAGGATGTTGGGAACGAATGGTTCAAAGTGTAAAAAAAGCATTGTCAGTGACGTTGCACTCGCGATGTCCCCGGCTTGAAGTGCTTCAAACACTCTTTGCAGAAGCAGAGTTTATGGTTAATAGTAGACCTCTTACACATGTACCCGTCGACACCACAGAGCCGGAAGCTTTGACACCAAACCATTTCCTTCTTGGAAGTTCATCAGGAATATCTGTACCAGGAATCTTTGATGATAATGATTTAATCCTAAGAAGACAATGGAGGATTGGTCAGAGGCTTGCTGATCATTTTTGGAAACGTTGGATAAAAGAATATATAGGCTACCAACTTTGGTGAAACGAGAAAAATGGCATGAACCTGTGGAATGTATCAAAAGGGGTGACATTGTTGCAATAGCTGATGGAAATCTACCAAGAGCCAGCTGGCCAAAAGGAGTGATCGAAACCATATACCCAGGAAAGGACGGACGTATTCGAGTGGTAGATGTGAAGACAACCAAGGGAACCTATCGCAGACCAGTTCATAAGTTGTGTGTGCTACGCACAACAAGTTTGCCCAATACACTGTGAGAATTTGGGTGATGCAGCCGGATACATCACCGTTGGGGGGTATGTCATGCCTAGCATTCCAGTCACAGTGGGTTGGGTAGTCCTATCATTTATATAATATGTTGAGGGCTGTGTATTTTCAATTGTTGTTGTCAAGGGAGATTGATATGTTATGTTATGTTTATGTTTTTGAGGTCTGAATGACAAGACTAAATAAAACCATCACTTTAAAGGATATTGTTTCTAATTCAATTTATGAGTTGTAAGTTGTGATTAAACGTATTTCTTTATACCCTGTCGGTGAGCCGACAGCTATGTTTGTACGTGGGAAGGATGTGCAAGGTAAACTAATTCCAATTATTCTGCTTCAATGAATAGCGGCTTGGAGGCTGAGTAAAGAAAGAGAGGGAAGTATCGAAAAAGTGCAATACTCTACCTTATAGGGATGAAGATCTTAGGCCCAACTTCCAATTACAAAAACATGGGAATTGGAATCTCGATATCGAATGTTGAGATTTATATAAAATAAGATAAGGTTTTTAATAAAAAATGCATTATGTTTTGGGAGGGCTCCACTAGGGGGGCCAGTTGAAATTTGGGGGGGCCATGGTTCCACCCAATGCCACCCCAAGCGTCGTTCCCTGCTTAGCGAGCTCTCCCGACTCATTCCGAATTCATTTTTTTCTTTTGTTACATCGTTCTTACAATATCGCAGTTGTTTCTGAATGTACGTTTTTTTTTTTTTTTTTAATCATTTCTGTATCCTGCCCCTTCGTAAGGCACCGTTACATGGTCGCCAATTCCAGTACAAACTGGGAATTGGAATCTCGAACTGAATGTTGAGATTATTAAAAATAAATAAGTTAATAAAAATGCTTTCTGATCGACTGAAATTTTGCATGGTACACATAGTACATACCATTACCTATGGCCGAATGTTTGCTCGTAATAGTTTTCGCTGAAACACAGAATACCGACTAGGGGTTTGGGATATTTTGAAAAATGAAGTTTAAAATAAAAAAATAAAAAAAATAAAAAAATAAAAATGTTCCGATCGTTATGAAATTTTGCAGGGTCAATAAGTACAACATTCTATCCTATTTTCCAAATTTTCAGCTAAATCGGTCAAGACCTTAAAGACTTATTGGTAATCATAATTCGAAAAATGAAGTTAAAAATGAAGGAGGCAGTGAAGATACAAAGATACACTTTAGAAGGCATGACGTGAATTAGTACAATGCAAAGATGTTGGAATTGTATAATATAGTGTACAATGTCAATATCCAGTTAGGCCTACACTGTGTGGTGGGCCTTATGGGAATGTCGTACTCGGGTCATGTTGCACGTACCGGTGCTCGCTCAACAACGCGTCCAACTGAGCGTTTTCCTAGTAATGTGTAAGCGTAAGCTGTAACCTGTAATGAGACGACTCACGGTACTACTTCTTCATCCCCCCGCCGGCGCCGCCCCCCACCCAACGCCATCCAATTGCTAGTTGGAACTGGCAAACCAAAACCAAAATACTTGCAATCACATCGAAATTTCTTCTCGTAGCGCGGCGGCGAGAAAGTCAATTAGCTATGATAGGCCTAGTCACTAGTTCCTACTGAAAACTGAAAAGTGAGAACACTGAACAACCATTCTCTTTTGAAGAGCTTCCTAAGGCACCCCATGAGTCATCGTTAATATTATCTAATGTATTTTGTTCGGCAACTCTTTTTCGCAGTAAACAAATATACAATCATATATATTTTGTCTGAAACTGAAAGTGTAGTGTGTACAAATGTTCCACAGGGGCCCGGAATGTCAAAAGCCCGGGTTGCGATCGCACCCCAGCACCCCCTGCCAGTCCGCGCCTGTGGGAAGGAACTCCTACACAATTCAGGCAGCACGGGCACCATGATCAATCATCTGAAACACGTACATCCGCAGGAGAACTTGGGTAAGTCAGATGACAAAGACCAACCCAAGGTCACCTCATTTTTTGTCCCGCGGGCATGCGATAAGACCAAATCTGACCATATCTCTTCACTAATTGCGGATTGCCTCGTAGCAAATGTGTTACCAATGAAGCTAGTGGAAAATGAGACTTTCCGCTCTCTTATAACATTTCTTGAACCAAAATATATCGTACCGTCAAGAAACACAATGACTGCAATCATTCAGAGAAAATTCGATACACATCACGAAAAACTAAAATCAGAGCTTGCAAACAATGCAGACCATGTGTCGATGACCACCGACTGTTGGTCATCGATGGGTGCACAGTCGTACATGACAGTTACCGTCACTTACATCGATAATGATTGGCAGCTACACAACAACGTGCTAAGTACGCGATGTTTGCAAGAGAGCCACACGGCTCACAATCTCAGAGTCGCCCTTGAAGTTGTTGCAGATGAGTTTGACATCCGATCGAAAGTGTTGTGCTGTGTATCGGACAATGCAGCTAATGTTGTGCGTGCTCTTGACGAGAGCGAAATGGTGAAGGAACGACAGGGCTGTGCTGTACATACTTTGCAGTTAAGTGTAAATGGTGGGCTGAATGAGATTCCGCTATTGCGTAAGACAATCGCAGCCACCAGCCGCCTGGTTGGGCACGTGAAGCGGAGCACCAAAGCCACCGACGGGCTTCGAGCGAAGCAACAACAGTTTAATCTTCCAAACCACAAACTGATACAAAGTGTAGCGACAAGGTGGAACAGCGTGTTCGATATGTTCGAACGAATTGCCGAACAGCGCTGGGCTGTGTCTGCGCTGTTGAGTGACCGTGCTCTGACGAAACAGACGGACGCACGCACACTAGAACTGTTGGACAGTCAGTGGCTCATAATTGAACAAATGATTCCTATTCTGCGCCCACTAAAATTAACCACTAATGCGCTAGGTGCAGAAAAGACTGTCACGATGTCTGTCATTGGACCTGTCATTAACGCTCTTGTCCGCCAGCATTTAGCTGTTCAAGACGGCGACTCTGAAGCTGTGAAGAGTTTTAAGGAGTTCGTTAAAACAGATCTAATGAAACGATTTGCTTCCTTCTTTGGCAAGGGTTTTGACATAGTCGCTTCTCAAATAGCATCTTTTCTTGATCCACGTCATAAGCATTTGGCATTCTTAGCCTATGACGAAGTAAAGACGCGAGTTATTGAGGAAGTTAAGGCAAAAGTTTTCTTCAATGAGTCTTTAGCAGAGTCAGAAGCGGAAGCAGGACCCGCGGAAAAGCGTCCGAGGTTGGAGGTTGACGAAGAAGACCCTATGACATTAATTCTTGGGACCAGATACGCTGATGAAGGAACCAGCACAGCACCGAGCTACTTGCAAGAGGTGGATCGATATGTAAATCTCCCCCAACAGCCAACAAATGTCAACCCACTGGAGTGGTGGAAGAGCCACCGAGATGACTTTCCCCGACTTGCCAAGATAGCAAGAGCCTATCTAGCCATTCCGGCGTCTTCTGTGGCGTCGGAACGAATGTTTTCGACAGCAGGTAGACTTGTTTCGAAAAACAGAAGTCGGATAAAGCCACAAAACGTTAACGCAATCTTGTTTTTGAACAAGAATAAATAGGTGAGTATCAGCATTTTATTATTAGGGCTCTGTCTGTTATCTGTACACTTACATAGACGATACAATTAGAATAACCGTTCCTTCTTTCTTGCAGGTACTCAAGATGTAGGCCTACAAAATGTTGCCAAACTACTGTGTTTTGTGTACTAATCATCGCACGCACGGTCGCTCATTTGTCAAAATAAATCTTACTAATTACTTTATCTTCAATTACTTGTTTCGTTTGTTAATCTTCAATAAATATTCTTTCTTACGCCTACTCTGTAGTTGATCACGTCATTTCAATCGCTCTGTGCAGTGTGCGTCCGGCCACTGGCCAGCAGGCGGCATGCGGGCAGTGCACAGAGCAGCAAGCGCCACGTCAGCCGCCTGACTACTCTCCCCACCCCCCTTCCCATCCATCCGGCAACTCGCAAATTGTACGTCTTCTCGACTTGTAGTGTTGTCTTCCGTAGGCCTACTCAATAAAATTCGAATCAATAGGGACTCCGGAAGGGCTTTTTATTACTTGGTGCTTGTGGGGGTCAATTATTATGCAGAAAACAAGTAATGTTCGTAGAATATATGTCTATCAAAAACTAAAAGTTAACACAAATATAGCGCCTGTAGACGTAAACGTGTAACACGCTTTTTTGAGTAGGGTGTAAACGTTTAGTGAAATACATGCTTTTTGACATCCCTACTCTGTGGGCAACATATTCATGAGAAATGAGGCTGATTAGTTTGTTTCAGCCTCAGCAAAGTATCCCAAAACTCATACAACTACTTTTTAATATTGACGGGCCGTGAAAGTTTAAAATGTAAAATGAACGTTTTCTGAAAAACCTTGTCCAAATCACATCATATTCTGAGCGCTTACACAGATAGTTGAGATCACTGAAGTTGTGCGGCCGCATCTTCTGGGCCGGGGGACAGGAACTGGACCAAGCAGACACGGAGTTCCGTCGCATCTTCTGGCGGATGCTAGGTTCCTGGGTCGAGGTATTCTTGCGCTTGTTATTGCCCACGACCTTGGACAGCGCGCCCGGGCGAGTGCTGCCCCCGCTAGAACATGAAGGGTTGACACAATCAGGGCAGAGCTTGGTTATTAGTTTCTCTCTGCACTCGTTGAGTACCAAGGCCCTGTTAGGACCAAACAGTTTAGATGTTTCTAAGTGTGTTATGTAGGCCTATATTAATTTGATTCTATTATGTTGTTGTATGTTTTCTTATGCCCACATCTACATTATAGTCATCATGCGTCTAGCCGCCCAGTAGAGCTTTAGCAACAAGGTCCCTCCAGTCACCGACTAGGTAAGCTGTTGGGTTCCCTCTCCACACACCCATTTTAACATTATTAATTTCCCTTTGTTAAAAATTAAAACTAACCAACTCAAAAAATTTTCCGACATCCGACATCAAAACCAGAAAAATCGACATCAAAATTACAAAATTCCTCTTTGTAGCTGAAATATTGGGTCTACGTTCGTTCAGTACAAATAGGGCCTACATCTGACAAGTAAAAAAAAAAAACGGAGCAGTAGGTGTGTATAGTGTTTCCGGAGAACGCTAAGTGTCAACTCGGTACATTGCTTGTGATGCAGGCCGGCCGGCAAGACCCCCCCTCTCCCACCGAGAAGTGATCTGGCACAACTCGGCCGACCCGCTAGAGTGAGGCAAGTACTACGCGACTATCTCCCTCTCTCTCACACGTGCTTGCAGGCAACAGCTGATATGGTGTGTAGTTTCGAGTTGTTACGGACGGGAGGAGATTCGGAGGCACTCAAGGTCAACAAGATAATGAGTGAAAACACAAGATTACTTTACTAAAGAGTGAAGTGGTAGGCCTACATTCTAGGAACAAAATAATTTCAGTTTATTTTACCTAGACCTGTTCCATATTACAAAAATAATAACATTATAATAAGCTAACTTCAAATTGCAATGGATATTACAGAAACAGAAATCTAGACTGTGGGTGACAAAGAAGTAAGCCAAATACAGGTGGCAGAGATGAGATTCCTGAGGAGCACAGTGGGCAAGACAAGAAGAGATAGAATTAGAAATACGAACATCAGAGAGATGCTTGGGGTGGAGAAGTTAGGTGACAGGATGGGAAGGACATGGCCGAGATGGTTTGGATATATGAAACGAATGACGGCAGAGAGGATGCCCAGGAGAATGTATGAGAAAAGGATCGAAGGAAGAAGAAGACGGGGGAGACCAAGGAAGAGATGGAAGGAGACCATAGCAAGAGACCTACATACTAGAGGAGAGAGCTGGGAGCATGTAGCAGAGACACGATTGTGGGAGGATAGAAAGAAGTGGAAGAATTTGGTTGCGAAACCCAAGCTGACCCTGCCAGAACAGGACGGAGTCCTATCTTTACTGGTTGTCAAGACACATGATGAGTGATGACTAGGGATATAAAAGGTACCAATTTTTCCGGAAATTTTGGAAAAAAACGTGTTTTTTCCCGTTTTTTTCCTAACACGTTGGAAAAATTGGGGAAATGTGGTGTTGCATGCACATTGATAAATAAAATTGATAGGAATAAAAAGACATGTTTATTTGCATCAATTATAGGTAGGCCCTAGCCTATAATTACATAGATACATAACATTTTTGTAAATAAATGTTAATCATTAATTCATTACCAATTAGACTACCGGTACCTACCGTATTACATCCATATAAAATTTTAAAAAATACCTTAGGTTACATTTATAATTGAGATTTTAATTTTAAAGGAACTTTTACCTTTTCCATACATCGTGTAGTACTCAAGCTAGATATAGAAGAGACTACATTTTTAATTGAAATTGTAATTTTAGAGGAATTGTTACCGCTTCCGTACATACTTGATGTAAAAAAATATATATGAGAAAATGTTAAATCAATTAGATTTGGCCTCAATTGAGTCAATGTACTGTATCATATACATATTCATACTGTAAATCATAAGTCTGACTCAAAAGTCACAACTCAAATATTTTACATTTTCTTGATAGTTTTATAAAACTTTCAGCATATGGAAATTTTGATGATCATTGATCATGGTTTATGGTAGATATTTATAACAATTTTAGTTAAAATGTTATACTAGGCCTCTATTATTTTCCTAGGCCTACCTTCATAAACTTTTGTAGGCTTGAAGTCAAACAATTTAAACCCAGTTAAATTGCACAACAAAGTAGGCCTATGTGATATGTAAAATAAAATAAAGTAGGAACAGACAAATCTTAGTTTAGGCATAGACCTTGTGGAAAAAAGATACTACCGCCTAGAGTTGTTGTAGAAAAGGAGTATGTTAAGACTATTAAATAACAATAGACCTGTATTTAACAATTTTATTTTAAGTGACGAGTCACAAAATTAGCTTACAAAGCTAATAAACTGAACCAAACTGGTAAACTTGAAGAAGTAAATTCAATTTTACCGCCAATTTCCGGGCAAAACTGGGAAAATCCATTTTCCATTTCAAATTTTTACCGGAAATTTGAACCCTAGATGACATATGTCAATGTGGGCTTAAGAGAAGAAGAAGAGAGACCTGCAGAAGATACTTCGTGCCTTATATCCTGAGCATCAGGTCCACCAACGTCTGATCAGACAGACTGTCACCCCGCCACCAACCCAACCCAATACTACCAACCCAGCCATCGATCCGCTTGTCACACCCTGGTATCCAGGTCGCCACCGTCTGAATGCTAACCTACAGGGGGGAAGTCATACTCTGGCTGTGTCACCCTTGACCCAAGATCTGAGCCAGAACATTCCCAGGGTGGCCTTTAGACAGCCTCCAAACTTGGAGGACTTGCTGGTGAGAAGAGATCCGCAGAAAGCCCAACAAGTGGTGGCCTCCCCTTGCGTCCAACCCAGGTGCAAGACTTGCCCCATGTATGAGACTGTTAGGACGTTCACTGCCCACCTCACCAGCAAGACCTGCAAGATACACGACAACACCTGTGAGACCAGCAACGTGGTGTACCACTAGGGGTGGGCAAATGCGTGTAGTACTTTCCTAAACGTGCACACGCACGTGTACATGTACACTGTGCAATGTTTGCCACTTGCTAAAAAAAAAGTGTGTATATTTGTATTTCACACACGTCATGATGTAACGGCGAGAGACAAACGATAAAAGCCGACCGGAGCGGGCAAGCACATGACTGGAGACGAGTCTGATTCTTGTATCTGTCAGATGTCGTGACAGGCAGGGCGAGAGGAGGGGATTGCACGGCGCAACAAGATTTTAGCCAGCCGGCGGCTGGCCGCACACAGCATAGGGACACACACACACACACATTAATTATTTTTGTAGAAACAGTAAACGTGTAAACGCATTAAAACGTGTACACTATCCCATCCGTATGTACCCCCAACTTAAATGTACGCGGTGTCCTGCCAGATATATTGGGTCGACCACTAACATTACGCACTAGGATGAATGGGCACAGGCAGGACATGAGAGAAGAGATTTTGGAGTAACCAGTGACATTGCCTGTTATGACATGTTTTAAAGCCCATGTCATAATCCACCATACAAGCTGGTGAACTGAGAAAGTGGGAACTGGTCTACCAGTGGACCTGTAAATCCCGCCAAAAGCCAAATATAAACCGTCAGTGATTCTCCCCCCTCTTCCTCCACCCCCTCCCCGTCACCCAATCCACACTCGCTAGCTCACCCCCCACCTCAAGCCAACAGCTAGCCAGGGTTGTCACCAAGAAAAAATAAAAATCCTGTTTGAGCACATCAAAAATCCTAAGAAATCCTTAAATGAAACACCCAAATCCTTAAAAATCTTTTTAATGTCTAAATGTAGTACCAATTTCGATATATTGATGTATCAAAATGTAATAATTGTTGTACAAAAAATTGAAAATATAAAAAAATTAAAAGAGTATGCCTATTTTTAACAATTTGAGGCAAAATAGGGTTGATAAGGTATCACCATAAATGCATGCTTAACAATTTTTACGATCTCACAATCGCATTTTATGACCCGGCACCTCCACCCTAACCCTAACAAATCGTGTTTCACGGTCTTCACTTTTAAACACGAAGACCCCACCCTCGAGCTGTACATCGGGGGACAGCAGTTCAAAAAAGAGGAGCACGTCACCTACCTCGGAGCCATCCTCGACAAGAAGCTCACCGGCAAGGCCCATTTCGAGAAAACTGCTGAGAAGGCTAAAAAGAGGCTGCGTCTGATGCAACGTGCGGCCGGAGTGTCCTGGGGAGCCAGGATTGACACACTGGTTCTCACCTACAAGACCTATGTGCGTCCGGTTGAGTTGAGCCCCTAATACAGATACTAGAGCAGAAAGCCATCATACTGCATGAAAAACTGGCGAGAATTGACACATCTTGGCTAGCCTTTCCAACGGCGAGCGCAGCAGGACACACAAATTTTGCCCAAAAGACAACACCCTAAAAACGGAGCACTGTCCGGACCTGCTACACCATCCTCGACAAAAGCTTGCCAGCCTAGATGTCAATAGCCTTCCAAACTCAACCATCAAAATTGACTTCAATCTTCAAGTGGAAGGTATGGGCAAGAAGGAGGAAAACAGCCAGTCTGAGCTGAAAGTGCTCATCGAAGCGCATCTGAAGAAGCACTAACCAATATCCGAATGGATGCATGTCTTTACGGACGGCTCCCGAAAAAGCTCGGGGAGGAATACTGGCTTTGGCTTCCATTGCATCTTCTTTGAAGAGGCGCACCCGATGGCACCAGGCTCGGGCATTTTTGATGCAGAAATAAATGCCATCTCCAGAGCAGCAGAGAAAATCGCAGAAACACCAACCTTTCCACTCAAAAAGACAAAATTTGTCATTATCTCTGACAGCAAGGCCGCCATCAAGAAGATCTGTCAGATGGAAAAATGTGAAGAAGCCTCCCTGTCTCTTAAAGGGAGTTTAATAAAAAATGTGATGCATGGAAAAGTGCTTAAAGTTCAATGGGTGCCCAGCCACTGCAACATACTGGGCAACGAGAAGGCTGACGCGCTAGCCAAGTTGGGCTCAAAGAAGTCTGCCCCTGACACGGCGAGTATCTCCTACAACTCTGCCAAAAACCTTGCCAAGGAGGGCCTCAAGACATCCTATGGAAGACTTCAAGAGGCCAAGATGTATCACAAACCATGGCGGGACGAGGTCCTCAAAGGGCCAGATAAATCCTGGACAAGAAAGGTGGCAACAGCGCAGTTCCGCAGATTTTCAGTGGGGGACAGTAAATCAAAGCGACCAAGCCAACCCTGTAGGCCCCGACGCAATCGACGAGTGAACGATAACCAACCAAAGATCGATACTTGTAATAGGAAATAAAGCAATCAGTGGTATGGACAGTGCGAACACACGCGAATCAACGCCAGAATCAACAAGGCCGATTCAGAACAACTTTGAATTTATTATGTGCATCGTTGCTAGGACGGCTCCAAAGTCACCGTTTACAAACTCCTAAGACATGAACTGATGGACTTAAGTCCAAATCAGAAGTTAAAAAACTTCTGACTTTGGCGGGAATCGAACCCTGGACCTTCTGCATTGGAAGCAGATATGCTAACAACAAGACCAACGAGCCACACACACGAGACCAACGAGCCACACATGGTCAGTTGGTTATTAAAAAGGATTATTCCTGTATATGTGGGGCTTTTCTCATATACAGTCAGCCTATGGGATGTAGGTAACAAATATATCATTTTTCCTCCTAGTATTGTAATTATGATTATTGATGTTTTTTTAAAATATCTTCCCTATGATTAATTAGAAATAATATTACTTTGTAAATATAGAGGCATGCAAGAGTAAGAATATGAAGAGGGAGAATGGAGGATGGAGAATGACAAGAAAAGGGGAAAAAAAGGAAAAAGAAAAAAAAAAAGAAACGAAAAGAAAAGAAAATAAAAAAAAACTGATTTATTAGACGATCCCACTCAAACGAATATGAGGTTTGCCAAAAATCAGGAACAGCAAATCAGGGAGTATAATCAAACTTTCGCGGAAGAAACCACCGAACGCGAAATCTTTGTAATTCTTTTGTGTTCAAATCTTGACTCATATATATCATTATATCAGATATATAATTGGATGAGCGTAGCGAGCGAAGCGAAGATTCCATTCACTGCACTGGAGAAAAAAATCCGAAAAGTTTTTTTTTTCTGGATTTTTGTGTGTTTGCTAACACGATTCCGGCTAAACCGATACTCCAATTGCGATGAAATTTTATGGAGGCCTTCGAAACTCTGAACCAAGAACTGCCATGTTTTTGAGCGCAATCGAAAAATTATTTCTCATGAAAATCGCAATTTTACGATTTTTTTCGATTTTAAAAAAATTTCTTCAGCTTATAACACCTACATGCTTTGTCCGATTTTAATGATTTTTTCACAGAACCTTAGTTTTATGAATTTATGTATTCGTGTGAAATTTGAGCGCAATCAAAAAACTATTTCTCATGAAAATCGAAATTTTACGTTTTTTTTTCTTTTTTAAAACAATTCTTTGACTTATAACACCTATATGCTTTATCCTATTGTAATAATTTTTTCACAGAACCTTAATTTTATAAATTCATATATTTGTGTAAAATTTGTGCGCAATTGCATAATTATTTCTTATGAAAATTTCAATATTACGATTTTTTCCTTTTTTTAAATTACAATTAACTAAAAAAAATTAAAATTTAGGTTAGTTTTTCATTTAATTTAATTTAATTTAAAAAAAATCTTCAACTTAGTAATGATTTTTTTACAGAACAACAGAAAATCCGCATAACACATGGCAGCTCAATGCACCAATAACGCTCATCCAATAACGCGGCGGGACTTAAGCGTTTTCCTAGTTATTTAAAATTGTTCATGTCAAACTGATCACAGCAATGATACAGGACACCTAACTCAAGTTGCAAGCTCCATCAGTGGGCGGCAACCAGACAATCTAGGCAGAAAAATATAATTGAAAACACATTGATTATGATATAAACAATGTGTTTTCAATTATATTTTTCTATATATCATAATCAAAGCAATAATGAACAAACAAAGAGAAATAATATTATTATTCACCTACAACTTATAAAATAGGTCCAACTTGGTATTTTTATGTCAGATAATTTACAACTGTAGTTTATTTTACTACACTCAAAGTATTTATTTATTTTTTATTGTTACATTTTAGGAAAACATATTTATTTGCATCTCTTATTGGTACAGTCGCTAACTGACTAGTTCAGTATTTGCCAACCTCAGAAATCGAAACGTCTCATCAAAAGAACACGTAAATCACTAAAGTAGGCTAATGGGCCTATGGACAAAATAATATTGTGTTCGTTAAACATTAAACGAACAATATGATTGTCTCTCATGTAATTTGTAACAATTAATATACGATATGTAATAGTTGGAAACTTCTTCTTGAGAGTTTGGCCAACCTGGTATTTGGCTTGGCAACACGGCACCAGCAGCCTTCTGCTTCTGATCGAGTGGATAGAAACGCGCCGAGAGAATCTGCCACCTCGAAAGTGTTTCATCTTAAAATAAACTGTAGTTGCGTATATATGCTATTTCCAGACGTAAATTACATTCAATAAATATTGGCAGAAGGCTTTAAAAGTATTAAAAGTGTTCTAATTGACATCACAAAACTTTTACGCTCGTTTTGAGTCGGCGTGCACATCTGCTGGGTTGAAGGAAGCGCACGCATCGCTCTGGACCGCCCGAGCTCTGTGGTCGCCAATGGCCCAACGGCTAGCGCGCTCGTTTTGTATGCAAAAGGTCGCCGGTTCGAGTCCCGACTGGGAAAACTTTTTTAATTTTTTTGGCTCATTCCATCTTTATTGTTCATGATTTTTATAACTTTTCAATTGGAAATTACTCAAATACAAGGACATTTTTCCCCTCAACATTTGCTATTTACGTCAGTAAGCCTACACCTCTCAAAATGGAGTTTATGTTATGTTTATGTATGTATTTATGTGAGTTGTTTATGCATACTTTTTATTTGATTTTTTACATCTATCACATTCTTAAAACAATCTTTTTGCATAGACTGTAGAATGTAAATTATTGTCCATAAATTATTAGGCTTACTCTAACAATGTTACACAACATGTGTTTCACTTATTTCGTAGTTAGGCCTACTGACGCGGTATCTAATATGGCTAAAACTGATTTTATATGTATTTCTTACTGGGCCTAATTTTTTTACCAGGCCCTAAAACCAAACGGGCTCGGTGAGTGTGGTGAACAGTGTTCTCCCCAGAAAAAAATGTTCACTGGGTATTCCATAAACATTGCCGGGTACTATATTCATAGGGTAGGGACAAAATAGCGAAATCCGGGGGCTTGCCCCCGGAAAAAATTTGAGATCCTAGATTCGATTTGGTGAGTTTTAGAGGTTTTTGAAGCCTTTTTAAAGTAGCTTACTTTAGCTGGTTTTGTGGTAAGAACATTTCAAATTTGATTGAAATTATAGTCTAGACCTAAATTATAATTATTTTCTCCTTTGTATGTAGGCTGTGAATTACTGTACCGTAGTCCTATTGTAACAATGAGTACAATAGGCCCTTGTAAAAGTGATCCTACAACTTGAAACATTGTTGTATTTGATAACTTTATTTGTATTATTACCCTACTTTATAATTTGCCCTAGCAATCAATAAAATTGGAAAATTGATAAAATAAAATTGTTCACTTGTGTGTGCTCCTTGTGTGCAGTGAATGTTCACGATCATAGCGATGATTGCCATTTTGCCGTAACTTATGTGTTTCGTTCAAATGCATTCCTTGTCGTGTTCTATATCAGCGAGATTAGCCTCCACGATTTTGTTTACAATCCGCGCTGCAGTTATCTCGCGTTTGAGTCAACACAGACTGACCGGAATGATGCGTAATTCGTAGCGTAGGAAAGGAATGTGCGAGAGATCTGGTTGGAGCGGAGAAGAGAGGGGAGCGCGGGGAGGTGTCAAACTACAGCTGACAAAACAAAACCACGCTCGCTGAATGAAATGTGATGCGTCAGTCGGTGTTTGTTAAAGGTGAAAAAAACCGAGCACCACCACCACCGAAGCCTGCATGTGAGCCTGGGCCCTGGCCGGACAGCGAGCGAGTTGTATTTCTCTCTCTCACTCTCTCCCTCTCTCTGCAGTGAGAGACGTACGTCAACTCGTACGCCAAGTCAAGTGAATAATCAGTCACGCGTTATTTTGATGTTTTGTCTAACAACATTCACATGAATGCAATCAGCTACATTTAACATTTTCTACGTTACATTCGGATTTAAAAGCAAAGTGGCTGACATCTGGTGAGCGAAGCGCGAACCCGCCGGAGTAGCATTGCGTTGAGATATGGCCGCTTATAAGTATGTTTTCCTATGGCACTTGCAATGGATCATGACCTATTTATGAAATTGAGTTTGTAAGTCTAGTGGAATATTTGTAGCCACATCGTATACAGCCTAGATAGAAAAATGTTAATGAAAATAAGCGTGAAAGTTGAACTTGGGTGACGATAACATTTGAAGTAACCCTGAGTAGGGTAGGATGTTTTCGTTAGTTTAATCGGGGGAAAAATATTGTAGGGGACGTTTAAATAGTGTAAGATTATATTTAAACTATCTATGAATGAAATAAACTGGTAAGATTGTTAAAAACATGTGATGATGGAGCGTCAGCTTGTCATGAGTTCGTTCATTTCTAGGCCTAGAAGTGGGCGTGTGTGGCCTACACACAGCTCTCAATGATATTGTAGGCGACACTTAAATAGTATAAGATGATATAAAAACTATCTATGAATGAAATAAAATTGCAAGATTGTTAAAAACATGCGATGATCAAACATCAGCTTGTCATAAGGTCGTTCATTTCTAGGCCTAAAAGTGAGCGCGCGCGCGGCGCACACACACACCATATCAATCATTTGTTTGATATTTTTGAGCCTGCTCGGCAACTTATTTAATATAAACTAACGCTGGTCAATACTAATAATATAACGCCCATGGAGAAATATTCTGGTAATAATAATTTATAGTATAGTATATTTATAATTTATTTATATATTTTTTATTCTGTATATCAACGATCTTCCAAAAAATCTACCGCTGGGTTGTATGATTGTTCTCTACGCAGATGATTCTAGTGCTATAATACGGGCACTCTGCGAAATGGGTTTGAAAGATAAATTCCTAATTATACTGAGGGCCTTTGAAGAATGGTTTGATGCAAACAAACTTAAGTTAAATTGTGGGAAAACACAGCTGTTAAAATTCCAGGTTCAAGGTGAATTATCACAGATGACGGTTGAACATGAGAATGTGGAGATGGAACTGGTGGAGCATGCAATGTTTCTTGGACTAACTGTAAACTTCAAGCTTAAATGGGCAGACCATATCCACAACTTATGTAGTAGGTTAAGTTCTGCTTGCTATGTATTGAGGAATGTAGTAAATCAGTGCAACCAGAAGATAGCAAAAATGGTGTATTTCGCATTTTTCCAATCATTAATTCAATACGGGATCTTATTCTGGGGTAATGCATCGGCTACAATATCTGTCTTTCGTCTTCAAAAGCGGGCTGTAAGAATTCTTCTTAACTTACCCAATAGGGCATCTTGCAGACAGGCATTCAAAACTCTAGGTATTCTCACTATAACTGGTACTTATATACTTGAAATGGCATGCTTTGTCAATGAAAATCCCACCTTGTTTCAAAGGAACAGTAATGTGCACACCCACAACACTAGACTTAAAGACAATCTCCACCAGGACCAAACTAGGCTTAGGCTAGCAGATAGTGACCCTATCCAAGCGGGAAGGAAAATTTTTAATCACTTACCAAATAATATAAAAGGCAGATTAGGTGAAAGTAGTTTTAAAAATAGTGTCAAAATCTGGCTGCTGGAAAAAGAGTTTTACTCTCTTGCAGAGTATTTTAGTCATTGATCTGTGGACTTTCTTCCATGTGAGTTGTGTGTATTAGTATTGTACTTGTTAGTTATGTAATTTGTAATATGTGTATTTTACATTATCTTAGAAATGTGATATCTTGCAAGATACTGATAGGCCTATCCTAATTAGTTTTATCTTGTTATTGACGCTTTACACTTGTAGAATGATTTGTACATTTATACTATTATAACCAGGTATTATATTCAACCACTCTTGATGACAACGTCTAATACTCGCCTACCATGTATACTTGTGTTGGCACATGAGTGCAAAAAGATGGCTAATAAATATCAATAGCACGAAATTGTTTCCCGGACAGATCTAGGCGTTCCGTAGGGGGGCCTAGGCTCTAGCTGCGAGTTTCCGAGTTTAGCACCACCAACGACGTACGTTAGGTTACGGGAAACAGCTTTTTCCGAAAACATGGGTTAACGAAATGGCTGTAGGTCTAGTCTTTTAGAAATTACACGGATGCAAGTAAAATAATTTCCTATAATTTTGCCCGGAACTATCTGGTTTTGTAGGAAATCAAATCGGGTCCGATCGGAAATATAGGCCTAAATTGACTCTTCGGAAAAAGGAATTAAATATATTTCAATGAGTTGCAGGATGATTCTGAACATGACAACAGGCTAACTAATGTCATAACATTAATTTACAACAAAATCACATATCACAACATTCACCAACGATTGATTATTGAGCATTCAAATCGTCAGTTTATACACTGCTGCTTAGGGAAGGACTACTTCTAATGCTACTCCGGCCGGCCATGATGCACGTTACGCCCACCGACAGTGCTGCCCCTGGATTTCACTTTAAACGCGTATATTCCAGACGTAAGAAGAACAACATTTTGTAGGTTGATCTATAATGAATGTTGTGTGATGTGTGTCCGTGTCACGTGTTGCCTTGCCTAGCACGTGCGTCGCGCGCATCGCCGGATTACCGAGCCCTCCCGACTGCAGCCGATCGTGCTTCGGCCCAGTCAGCTGTATCGGGTGCACCCCATGCGATGCACTGCTGTCCATAGAGAAATAAAGCAGCTGCTGTCTGTCCGTGACATTCACTTGAACTGGACTATTGGCGCACAGTGCCAGGCACCAGTGCTTCTACGTGGGTGCTCGCTGACCGCACTCAAACCCCCCTCACATAAAGTCTTGACATAGAGGATGGATGGAGGTGTGAATGTGATAATTTTGAACAAAAATACTATAATTGGCGGCAGATATGTTTGCTGGGCGATAGGTAAAAATAGCCGGGCGGGCCGCCCGGCTAACCGGCTCTGGGGAGAACACTGGTGAAATTTGCCGTGGACGGCCGCACAAAATCGTCATTGGGCCTACTACAGAGATTCTATGAATCAAGTGCATCAAGATTCAATCAAGCACTGAAAGCATTAAAAATATTTTCAGCTCTTGGCGTTCAGTTCAGCGTAACAGTTTTGTATATACAAATTCATAAACTTTTCCATAAAATACAGCGCAATCAGAGTATTTTGCAAGAGGTTATTTTGTTTCCTTTATAAGGTTATCAAATGAATTTGTTTCATCTATTGACCGTGAATTATTCGGGGGTAAAATACTTCAATTCAATATTGTGTGTGTCAGTACTGTAAACTGTTTGACTTTCGGCATTCATATTTAAAAAAGTAGTTCGATAACAACCATTTTGTAAACGCGATTTATTTTCAGTATTTAATTACCTTCAATTTGATATATAATTTATTCATATGTCATTTAAAGTCAGTCTTCTGTAGTGAGTTTAATGTCGGAAAGTGTAGATTTTTGTATACCTGCAATGTTAAAAGAAGCAAATTTCGTGATTTTTAAATCGAAATTTCTAAAAAAGTAAGTCGGTAACCCCCGTTCTGCGAGTTGTATTATCAAAAAGCACACTTTGAAGAGTCTATATTATGAATTCCAGCAAAATGCCATATCATGCATGTTTCACTGGATCGACTTTAATACAAGGAAAGGAAGAAATGATAGGACAAACCATTATAGGAGAAGAACTACAACAGCACAGTTTAGACTAGATACCGGCCATGACTTGCTAGCAAAGCACTTACATAGAATAGGTGTGATGGAGAGCAGCATGTGTAAACTCTGTGGTGATGGAACACAGGACAGACAACATCTATTTAGATGCGCTACATTGAAAGGACACTACATGGGGAAATGCCAGGGGGTATGGACAGGAGGGAACAGGAGTCCTATCTTTACCGGTGTAACATAACGACTTACCACCATCTTTTTCTATATTTTATATGCCTATTATAAGTTAATTCAGTATTCAAGTGTACCTAAATGAGGTAAATACTAAAATTAGAATAAAGTCATCAAGTGTTTACTCATACTTCCTTGAGAGCTCTTGCACTATTTCGTTCTCACCAGAGCAAATATGGGCAAAAAGCAATTGAGATTTAATTAGTCTTGACCAGTGAGCGCCAGAGTGGCGGCTCTAAAACACTATTTTGTCACGTACAGGAACCATAAACTATAATTTTTACGACGCTTAGTCAGCCACAAGTTGTAACAAAGTCATGTATAGGACGTTCAGATTTCACTATAGTTCTTTTAAAAATTTCATTAAAACTTCAGTCCTAACATGTAAAGAGGCAATAGTGTGGGTATTTGTCTTAAGTAAGGCGCACCCTACATAAAAGTTACAAACAGAGAGGCTCATGGGTAATGGTGACATCATCATAAGAATCTGTGAGAGCGGGGAGTTTTGGCCAGAACAGTGGCTTGATGGAGGCTCTGAAGCACGGCCGCGATTCGCGATGACAGACGTTTTTTGAGTAGTGATAGAGGACCTACTAGCTTCGGGGTAGAGTACTGACAGATAGTTCTAATAATGTTCCACGACGACGGCAATGTAATTTGGTCAACGAGTAATAAGAGTGTATGGTTTGTTGGTAATATAATTAAAAATGTAATTGAAGTAGTTTTGGTGTTGTAAAAGCGTAAAGTCTCTAGTGTCGTCAAACTGTCATCACTGTCGTCAAAGTGTCATCAGGGTCATCACAAAAATGACCGCTATTTTAAATAATCAGTTTCACGAATAATAGCTTCAAAGTCATCGAACTGTCGTCATGGTCATCATAACAGACCAATGTTTCTAATTAATTCGTCATCAGGATAAGTCATCGAACTGTCGTCATGGTCATCATAACAGACCAATGTTTCTAATTAATTCGTCATCAGGATAAGTTACATATCTCCGAGTTCAACAGACTGTGTAACCGAGTTCCAAAACGAGTGAAGTGATCATCGAGAATACGTCGAATTTCCGTTTCAAGTGTCATCAAAACACCCACCGCAAGTTCCCCAATAAATCCCCCCCACTTCAAACGTCGTAACTGCAGAAACCCTAAGACGCCGTTATTCTACGTTGACTTGGTCTCTAACAGGATGAGTACCTGTCTAATGACAGTTTGTTTTATTTTGTATAAATCAATGTCCATGTAATTCTTGCATGTCATTGTGGGGTAATTATAGTAAACTGAGCTCAGTTAATAAGGTTTTTGTGATGATGTATCGTATCAAATGTTTTAAATAAGCGTTTTAATATAGATCAATGGAAACATAATTTGCTAATTTCTCTTCAACTTATTTACCTAATTGAATCCTTTGTTTGATTGTTGGTTATTTTTCTCTCTCGAGGGAAATTTAGTTACACCGGTTGTCAAGACACATGATGACATAGATATGTCAATGTGGGCATAAGAGAAGAAGAAGATAAATGTGTCATGTATTCACATCCAAAGAGTAACTAAAGTGTGTAATTGTGGGAACCTGACACGTCAACCAGCCAGCAGCATGCACAGACCGAACCCCTGGTCAGAATAGGATTGTTGTGTTTCATTTAATACAGTGGCCCTTCTTTGAATTGGAAGCTGTAGTTATGTACTGTTCTTTACATTATAATCCTCTTGAATCCCTATCAACCCAAGGTCTCAGTCGACCCTATGAGCCCAGGACCTGAGGGGAGTTACGATCTGGTAGGGTGTACGCTACGTCCCTAGTTCCAAACACCCAGGCAGGAGTAACAGTCACAGCCGCAAGGCACAGGTCCCTCATAGTGTGACAATATTATCTTATCAGTTCTCTCAGACCAATTACGTGTCTTCAAAGAAATGTTGAATATTATTCATCTCGTCACAACTCACATCTAGTAAATATTGGAGAATTGATTACGTAGTTACTGATAATATCTCGTAAATGAATGTTTAAATGAACGAAAATCACAACAAAAGCTGAAATGGAACTTCACAGAACTAAGAGTTGGCATCGGACCAACTGGCCATGCATGTGGGGGGGCGCTCCTGAAGGACGCCGCTAGCGTGGAAAAACCTTGTTTGGAGCAAATAGAAGGAACAAAAGGACGCTCTCACCTAGGTCCACGGTCCGCGTCGGAACGCGGGAAAGTATAGGTTTAATTTTTATTCGATTACCGATTATCAATCGAGGTAAAAAATATCGATATTAATCGATCAAAAATCAATTGCACAAGCTCGATTATCGATATGTAAATTCATATCGAACGGCAAGCCTAGTTTATAAATCGCAGATAGTTGCTGTAAAACATTGTTTACAGAGTCTGAGTGCAGTTAAAACATGACGGAATAACTGTAGTATAGTGGGATTTTTTGCCGCCTTTGGCAAAAGGGCCAAGGCGGATGGGGCTTTGCCCTAGGCCCCGGCTACCGCCAACAAAATCTGCTCATAAATTTGCCCCCCCAACTTTCAAAACGTTCTTACGTGCCTTGTTGGCACCCTATCTCTTTCTGTCATTCACATATAACTAGGAAAACGCTTAAGTCCCGCCGCGTTGTTGGATGAGCGTAATTGGTGCATTGAGCTGCCATGTGTTATGCGGATTTTCTGTTGTTCTGTGAAAAAATCATTACTAAGTTAAAGATTTTTTTAAAATTAAATTAAATTAAATGAAAAATTAACCTAAATTTTTTTTTTTAAATTAATTGTAATTTAAAAAAAAGGAAAAAATCGTAATATTGAAATTTTCATAAGAAAAAATTATTCAATTGCGCACAAATTTTACACAAATATATGAATTTATAAAATTAAGGTTCTGTGAAAAAATTATTACAATAGGATAAAGCATATAGGTGTTATAAGTCAAAGAATTGTTTTAAAAAAGAAAAAAAACGTAAAATTTCGATTTTCATGAGAAATAGTTTTTTGATTGCGCTCAAATTTCACACGAATACATCAATTCATAACATGAAGGTTCTGTGAAAAAATCATTAAAATCGGACAAAGCATGTAGGTGTTATAAGCTGAAGAAATTTTTTAAAAATCGAAAAAAATCGTAAAATTGCGATTTTCATGAGAAATAATTTTTCGATTGCGCTCAAAAACGTGGCAGTTCTTTGTTCAGAGATTTCGAAGGCCTCCATAAAATTTCATCGCAATTGGAGTATCGGTTTAGCCGGAATCGTGTTAACAGACACACAAAAATACAGAAAAAAAAAAAAAAAAAAAAACATTCCGGATTTTTTTCTCCAGTGTAGTGAAATGGAATCTTCGCTTCGCTCGCTACGCTCATCCAATAAATAATAATATTAATAGGAATAAAATAAATTAATAAAATATGGAAAAGATAGAAAATATTGTCTGGCATTGGGATAAAAAGTAAATTGTAAAATGATTGATTGTATGAAGGAGTAGCATTACCTTGCTGAATCCTTCCTGTCTTTCTCTTTGAGATCCTTGGCGTCCTTGGACTCCATGGACCCCTTGCTGGCGGAATCTATTTTAAACTTCTTCTTGGACACAGCCGCTGAGTGTGTGGCGCAGTCGGCGCTCGAAGACGCTGCAAGGAGCAACGTATTCATTAGGGATGCACACAGTAATCGATATTATCATTCAATAAATGATACTATTCAATATGATTCCGATAATTGATAATGATAAAATTATATCATTGTATGAGTTTTGGCTTATATCGCCAGGTCGCGAGTAAACATTGTACGTACCTCGACGATTCATAACCTCTGTGGGCAACATATTCATCATATTCAGTGAAATATTCCGAAACTCATTCAACTTTTAGCCTATAATATTAACGGTCTGTAAAAGTTTAAAATGTGAATATAATTAATACATAATCGAATAAAACGTTTTCTGAAAAACCTTGTCTAAATCACATCATATTCTCTGACAGATCACCACAACGCCAAGCTGAAACCCGCACGTCTAAAAACAGGCTGTAAATTTTTTTTTTTTAGACGATGTACAGAGCAAAACAATAAGAAACAAACTAAGAGTGGAAAGTCTACGAAATAAAATAGGAAGAGAAAGACTTCGATGGTATGGGCACGTACGAAAAATGAAACAAGATAGAATCCCAAGAAGAGAATTTGAACGCACATGGGGGGTCGGGGGGGAGTAAGAAAAGTTGGACGCACAAGTGATAGATGGAGGGACCAAATAAAATGGAACGCTGAAGAAAGAGGGAAAGCATGGGATAGAATTAATGAAGAAAGACTGTGGGAGGATAGAAAGAAATGGAGAGACTGGTAGAAATGCCTGTCATAGAAAATATCGAAGTAGATGAGAAGGTGTTGAGCCTGGCTAGCAAGCACTGAAAGTCCACAGCCCAAGAAACTGGTGATACGTCACCCCCCGACCTGACTTATGTTGGAACCGGGTGTTTGATTATTTTTTAATTTTTTTATGAGTGTAGCGAGCAAAGCGAAGATTCCATTTCACTACACTAGAGAGAAAAATCCGGAATGTATTTTTTTTTTTGTATTTTTTGTAATTACTATTATTGAAAATTGAAAAATGATATATTAATTAAAGTAACCAGCTCTTTTGTGAACACTGTGATATCATTGGTTAGAAGAAATTTTACTTTAACGTTGATCTTTTGGTTCAAAAACTAAAAAATCAGCAAAATCAACATATTTAGCTATAACATAGGCCTATAATGTATTTTTTAATGTATTTTTTTTCTTTATATAGGTAAAAAATGCTCCTAATTAATACCAAACATGACTAACTTATTGACACTTTGAAATTCGTCACATAATTAACTAATTAATTTTAATTAATTAATTAATAGTTAAATAGTAAGACCCTATCGTGGAGCCATTATTTTCAATTTCTAATTACAAAATCTATATTATAGCAAATTTTCATGCTGGTATCACATTTTGCACTATAGTTGTGTTTGAGAAGACACCTTGATTGCACTACTAGCTATTACTTCATTTTTATCAAGAAAATCAATCAATCTGTTTTTTAAAATATTTTTGAGAAAATGGGTAGGAGTGACACTGGTCTATAATTACTTATTTCTTTTGCATCTTTTTTTTTTAGTAGTGGAATTACTACAGACAATTTTAGGTTATCAGGAAACATCCCTGTGTAAAGAGAATTATTAAGTACATGAGTGAGAGGAGTTTTTATCGTGTGAATACGTAGTCTTCTTTATAACTACTGTGGGTATTTCATCCCATCCACTCGCCATAGTATTTGCCAGACTGCGAGTTATGTCTACAACTTCTTTTTCAGTCACCGGTCGAAAAGTCATTGTATCTACAACCCGATTACTATGTTGTTTAAGTTTTATGGCGTTTTCCATTGGCAGATGTCATTGTTGTCAACCTCCACTTGAATAACATAACAAAACTGAACAAATGAAAAGACAAGTGGCAATCCAGTGCGCACTAGGGCGCACTAGTGCGACCTGAGTGCGGCCAATGGAAAACGCCATAAGACTTTACAAGCGGTGACTTTTATGGACTAGTCCAAATGTATGAGGTTCCGTGATTTCTATTCATTATTTGTATATCGGAGTAATTTTCAGTGTTGATTTATATCTAGAAATGTTGTGTGAACCCTGATTATACAGTGTTAACGTTATCTAAAGTTTATTTCGCGTAGTTGGTGAGTAAATAACATTTTAATATCTTGTATTTTACAAAAAAGTTGAACTGACAAACATAAAACAGGAGAAGATTCAACGACATCTTGTTTTGTTTGATGATCAACTTGAACTTAAAGGTAGTAAAGATAGAAATTGGTTTGTTTACATCCAAGTGCAAGATGAAGACTGCTAAGAAATTGGTTTGTTTACATCCAAGTGCAAGATGAAGACTGCTAGTCATTCAGTGTTATTTCGGGCTTTCTTCATGTTCGTTATACTGAGAGGATTTTTTAATTGGTCTGATCACCAACTAAATAACAATGAGGATTCTTTGTTCATGGGCCATGAAAAATACGTTTTGACCTCTAAGGTAAGGTCTATTGTATCTGAAAAATGTGTCATCTCAAGTTTCACATGGTGTCCTGCAAATCTTAGTCATGGTATGCGACAGAGGATTAACTATGCGAGCTGCTCAAATTCATCCACTGGTATGAGCAAAGTTAAGAGATGTACTTTAGCCTCATCCTATAATCTTAAAGTTCGTGGATTAATTCCTGCAATTGCACTGTTACTAGCATTATGTGGTGATATTCACGTGAACCCAGGCCCTACAGTCACTCAGCAAAAAGCTGAAAATGATTTGTCTGTTTATTACATGAATGCCAGAAGTATTTCAGGTACTGATAAACTTAGTGAGTTTAACATGTTTTTTGCGGACAACAATGAATGTGGTATCATTTGTATAACTGAATCATGGCTGCACGAACATATTTATGAAAATGAAGTCCTAGATAACAGTCAATATGAGGTTCATAGAAAAGACCGCATTCCAAGTGCAGGTAAAAGGAAAGGAGGGGGAGTTCTTATTGCTGTCAGCACAAAAGTGACTTCTAATCGACGGGAGGAGTTCGAAACGGCGGACTTAGAAATGATGTGGGTTGAAATAAAAACGAACCTGAAATCCAGTCTATATGTAGGGTGTGTTTATATCCCTAAGGCAACACCATTGCTCATTGAAAAGGTTAGGGACAACGTTTTGAAATTGGAAGCAACACTTCAACATACGGACAATATAATGTTGTGTGGTGACTTTAATTTACCAGATATTACTTGGAAGTCTAAACATCAAGATGACTCAACTGACCTGGACCCGATTACCAACAGAAACTCTGTAGTGAACCAGATGTTCATTGAATTTATAAGTGAAGCCAACCTATTACAAAATGTCTCGTTTCCCACCAGTAATAACCACTTCCTTGATCTATTATTTGTTAATAATCCGGACGCCGAGGTTACCGTCACAAACGTTGAACTAGCAGTTATTTCTGATCATTTACCATTTTTGTGTCATCTTGTTTTTCCACGTATGAAACTGAACGACACACCATCAGGACGTGAGACATATAACTGGAGGAAGGCTGACTTAAATAAACTTCGTGATAATCTAAATGAGTGTGACTGGGATAGAATGGACATATTGACAGATGTGAACGACAAGTGTGACTTATTCTATAATCTTTTGAACACAACAATAGCCAAAACAGTGCCGGTGACTAAAGTCAACAACAATAAATACCCAGTGTGGTATGATAAACATGTTCATGCGGCATTAAAACGCAAGAACAGAGCTCATCAAAAGTTCAAAAGAACCGGTTTGGATTGTCATAAAGTTGATCATCAAAATTACAGAACTAACTTCAAGCAACTAAAAAACATGAAATATCGTCAATACCTTCACAACATTGAAGCAAAAATTCCAGAAAACCCCAAATTATTGTGGAGCTTTGTCAAGAGAAAAACTAGATCAAGGAGGATACCTACTGAAGTGAAATATAATGGTATTACTGCGAAAAGTGTAGAATCGTGCTGCCACCTTTTTTCGGAGTTTTTTAAAACAACTTTCACTTTGAAATCACAAGGAAATGTGGTTCTACCTAATCTCTCTGATCAGATTGACAGTGAACTGTCCAGTTTCAATGTTTCTTGTGAAGAAGTGGAAGATAGCCTTGGCAAACTTGTCAATGGCAAATCGCCTGGGCCAGATCAAATACCGGTAAATGTGATAAAACATTGTAGAAATGCATTATCTATTCCACTGTCAAAAATATTTAACTGTGCTTTAAATGAAGGAACTTATCCCTCTCGATGGAAACATGCTAACGTTACACCCGTTTTAAAGAAAGGAAGAAAAAACTCAGTGACTAATTATCGGCCTATTTCGTTATTAGCCATATTTTCAAAAGTTTTTGAAGGTCTCATTTCTAAAAGATTAAATAATCACGTGGCAGACTACATATCACCAAGTCAGCATGGATTTGTGAAAAGGAAATCAACGGTTACTAATCTTACTGAATTCACCCACGATATTGCAACGTCCTTAAACTCAGGTGTTCAAGTTGATGCTGTTTACACGGACTTCAGTTAAGCTTTTGACAGTGTTGATCACGATCTTCTCCTATTTAAATTAAAATCCTATGGAATTACCGGTAAAATTCATCAATTACTTGAAAGCTACCTTACTGGACGAACTCAGTCAGTTGTCATTGATACAACAAGATCATCTTCTGAAAGCGTAACATCTGAAGTGCCGCAAGGTTCAATTTTGGGTCCACTACTCTTTACCCTGTTTGTGAATGACATACCGTCTTGTTTTATGTCATCGAGCTGTTTAATGTTTGCTGATGATCTTAAGATATATCGTCCAATACAAAGAGATGCCGACCATGCCTGCCTACAGTCAGATCTGGACGCGCTTGCAGAATGGTGCAGAACATGGAAGCTTAATCTTAATGTATCTAAATGTGCAGTCATTACGTTTACTACAAAAACGAAACATGTTAAATTTCATATCTACACTCTCAATGATCAGATTTTGGAAAGAGTCACTAAAGTCAAAGATTTAGGTGTCATCATATCTCATGATCTATCTTTTCAGAATCACCTTTCTAACATTATTCCAAAATCATTTAGGTTGCTTGGTTTCTTAAGACGAAACTGCTCTAAAGAATTCTCCAAAACCACAATGCGGAAGTTGTACCTCTCTCTTGTTAGGCCTCATTTAGATTATGCTAGCTCTATTTGGAACCCATATCAAATCACCAAAATTCAGAATGTAGAAAGGGTCCAACAGTGTTTCATAAAACATCAATGCATAAAATGTAACATTCGATATCATAGAGTAGATTATGCACAACTTTGTAAAGATGCTAACCTAATGACGTTAGAAAACCGAAGGAACTATTCTGACATGGTTTACCTTTACAAAATTGTAAATAATTTAACAAACACTAGTTCAATTCTTGGCAAATTAAATTTTCATATACCTCCCAAACATACACGCCATCATAAAACTTTTCAACCAGCTCTAAGTCATCTCGACCTCCATAAAAATTCATGCATTAACAGATTGCAGCATTCATTTAATATGTTAAAACCTCTTGAAGGAACAGACATTGATCTCTACTCACAAAATATTTTTTAAAAATAAATCTGTGATCACTCAAGCAGTTGACTTGACCCCTCTTTCTTCCAGATGAACAGAGTCCTTTGCATTTCTCAAAAAGGAGCTGATTTTTCTGTCAGTGGAGAAAATGGTTTCGATGTTCTTACGATTGAGGATTCTGATTTCTTGAGGTTCCCTGTGGCGACTGCGATCAAACGTACATAGGCCAAACAGGCAGACGCATAGCAGTGAGGATAAATGAACACTCTAATGCTGTGAAAGCAGGTGACAAGAAATCAGCCCTGGCTCAACATGCTTTTAGCTTACTTTGCATGTGATAGATTTTGACAATACAAAAACTATTTGCCCTGTACAACAGCTCAAGCCACGTATTATCCGTGAATCTGTGGAAATTGAGAAACGGCCGAATAACATGAACAAAAGAGATGATAGCCAGAGCCTCCCTCTTGCTTGGAAACCTGCACTCATGCCTCGAAATGTAGTCCGTAGACCTATTCTGCCAAATCCCTCCGAGGTTGTGCAAATTTCAGATTCCATAATTCTAAGCACGAATAACATTTCAAAAGACAACCAATCAGGCCCTATGACAAGAAGCCGGACAAAAAAGGTTTCGCTACAGTAAGCTGTGCTATTTTGTTTCTCAATTGCCACCATCCGTATATTTTTTCGATATGACATTGCCGCCCCGCACCTTTTCACGATATGACCTCGCCGCCCCGCACCTATTTTCTATATAACCTCGCCGCCTCGCACCTTCAGCCGAGGCTATATAAGGCGGGCGCTGCGTGCTTGCCAACCACTGTGACTCCAACCTCCGTAGAGTCACAGTCAACCTTGAAAATGTCTGACGTAGCACAGACGAAACGTCGGTGGACGCCCAGGTTCTGCCCTGGTTCATCTTATTTTCGACGCGGTTTTACCCAAGATCCTTGTTTTTATCCTATGACGGGCCGCGAAAACCTACAACAATCCATATAATATATATATATATATATATGTTTTACCTTGGCTTTATAGTAGGCGACTATGACGCTGTTATGTTAGTACTTTAGATAGAAATGAAAAAAGTGACTACACCGGGGTTTGAACCCGGGACCTTAGCTTACCGGGCTATGCTCTTAAGAGCATAGCCCGGTGTAGTCACTTTTTTAATTTCTATCTAAAGTACTAACAATATATATATATATATATATATATATTATATATAAGAATATACTGAGTGTAGAACATTCCGATCAATTATAAATAAATAATTGGACGAGGGAGCAAAGCAACTGACTTACAACGCAAGTCGAACGGGTCTCGTTATGACAATGTTCATTTGTAAAATGTTTGTTCGATACGAAACGGACTAACGGACAAACAGATTGAGCTGAAATTTTAAACAGACACCCGTGACCAGTGTGCTGAGAACTGCTACCAAAATGAGCAAAATCTGTGGCGCTTTAAACCTGCAAGAAATAATAAATTGAAAAATACGCTGATTATGTGTATTATTTTAATAAATTTTACCTGCTGTTCTTGAAGAAATCATTTTTATCAAATTATGTTTGTTAGGCTGAAGAGATACAAGGGTTAAGCCCTTTTACTACAGCACGTTGCCTGGTGCCAATTGAAGAGATACGATTCAGTAACTAGATTGGAGTTGGAATGAAAAGCAATATTAGACTCATTTATTATCTCGGGGTTCTATTTTATCTAGAAACAGACTTTACTTTGCCACGACTCAGCTCCAGTCGGAGAAACGCAGAGAGAAGAAAAATAATAAATATTAAAATTCAACAAAAGATAAACAAATCCAACAAAAATTAGAAGTTACAGTATTTTGTTAAATACTGTTTAAAACAAAAAGGTTGATAAATGGTAAGTTGAACAGGATCAAGTTACCTACTTGAAGAGTAGGCCTCATCCAGACACAATTAAATTACTATGGGATGATTGTCAATTAGGGAACATATTGGATTTATATTGGATAGAAATAACAGATTAATAAACCTTAGAAAGAAAGTATATTAAGGTTAAAAACACAAATAGCACACAAATGATGGTATGCCCTGTTCTCCTAGCACTGATCAGTGATTTCTAATGATTAAAAAAAAACATGTTATTTTTAGGCTCATTACAAATGCCTGAATGAATTATGAAAATACTCTATCAAATAACATGTGATTAGATACTCATCGGTTAGATGTTCAAGTTCGACTAGGGATCAGAACCCTCGCTGTATGGTTACAAGGTCCTTGGTTCGACGTTTGAGTAGTTGATCTCCAGTCTTCACGTGTAGTTACTGGAAGCGTAGCGATTACCATGCGCAGTAGTTTCCGATGTTTGTCTTCCTCGCGTTGCGCGTACGTAGCACGGAAGCTCTCGAACCGCGGTCGTATCAAACTAAGTTCCGACGGTCAGTTCAAGGTCGCGTCGCAACAAAATGACGTGTCGGGTTTATTCCCACCAATGTTCAAGTAGGCCTATAGCTCGGCTTATAATTGAAATCCAATCTTCACAGTAAATACCCGGGTTCGCGGCAATATTAAATCAACAGTTCTCCATTAAAGGATATGCTCACCCTTGTCCCGGAGCGCGGAGGGATATCGTGGTGAGTGGTGACCACCGTGTACCAATATGGCGTCGTTTGGTCAATTTTATGACGTAGCTAAAAATGGCGGCTAACAAGGTCTCTCTCTCTCATCCGCTTCACGGAAACTACTACTCTCAAAATGTTCAATTATCTCCCAAATGAATTAATCTCGGTTCATCTCTACTTACAAGTGTGGCAGAGTCGTAAACTCGCAATCTATGCTCTCTCGAAAGCGTACGTAAGTTGTACAAAAGTCCCGGACATTGCACACAATGTGGGGTGTACTGCAAATCCCGGCAATGGCGGCTTAGAATCCCGGCAATTGTTCCACAAAGATATGAACACTCTTCAACTGATTCAACTCGTAATTCAATTCAAAATACGTTGTTAGAAGCAAATGGACCGCTCCAATAAACATTGATTAGATAGATAAGTTCGTATCAATACCTGGTTTCAAACGCCTCTTGGCTAACTATTAGCTACGTCGCACTACAACGTGGTCGCCAACACGGAATATACCAACTGGATAATCGGTCTAATTACCGCTTAATCCTTCGCGATCGCGTGAAACGTGATTATACCAAACACGAACCGCACTTAGATCTTTCTAGATCTCACTGGTTTTAGTGATTTAGCGTCGTATTAACACTTTTATTAATTAAAATGCTGGGATCGCCTACCATGAGGCGTCCACTCACACGCTTCCCCACGCCGAAAGAAGTACCTTGGCTGCCTTGTTCACAACGACTTCCGCTTCCCGTTCCTCGCACATAACTGTTACATAATCACGCCGCTAGGAGCGCAAAACCATCAAGTTCCTCATTACACAAAATAAACTTAACTAACATAACAAAAGGTCTGATAAGAAGTTGGATAAATTTTATAAAAGGATAAAATAAAAACATAATTACCTTGTATTTTATATACATTCATGCTGTTCAAAAGATGTGATTTCAAAGCTACTATTAACCCAAAACAAATGTCTGGTCTCAAGTCACACAAAACCGTGATGCTACAGTCGAGATTAAAAATACACCTAGTTATTATAATTAACAACTAATTAAGATTAAACAAATTCCCTGATCGCAAACTCATTAGTTTGATGGAATTTGAATTATAAAACTACTAGGGTTTTCACAAAAATAAAACAGAAACGGCAACCATAAAAATTCGGGCGGGCACTGTTGTTCAAGGACAAATATTTGAATTTATGAGCGGCAAAAGGTGGCGCCGTCACAAGGCGGTGATTGCATGCAGTGACTACGGTGTATCAAACCTTGCACGCTCAAGGTTACCCAAAATTCCGTTGGAAGATTAAGTGAACCGTGGAATCTTTACACGTATTTTGTACTGGCTATATTTCCATAGTACGCCTACTGTACCGTATATGCATTTCCAAACTTGTTCTAAGCTATACTTTTTTTTTAAATCCAGAAATACATTTTTCTAACCAGACCGTTGTTTGAACCAGGGTAAAAATAGCATATTAATTTTTTATTCTGACAACAGTAGATGAGAGCATTGTGCAAGCTGTGGTCATGAAGGTTTTTATTGTTGGCAAGACCAAATGGAACCAAATGGGTCATTCCCAAGAAAGTTGCCACTTTCATGATTTGACATTTTTATTAAAAAAATATTTTAAATTTTACTTTTGAGTGCAGGGATCACTTACCACATCCGTTGTGAATATAGCATTGTAAGAGTTTGCCTATTAATTAATAATCATGGCGGAAATTTCACACTTTATTACAAATTGCGTCAAAAAAAGTCATGAGAGTTACTAGGAATAGGTATTTAATTTACAAGTCAAATTTTTTTTTTAAAAAACGGGAATTGGTTTTATTTATTTGACATTATAAATTGTTCTTTTACATATTAAAATACTAAAAAAGAGAAGTTCAAGATAATTTAATTGACTTTTGACTTACTTTTGTCATGAGTGTTACCCATTTTAACAGAAGTTGGAACAAACTAAGCTTATTCTGTAAAAATAAGATCTAATATTCATGTAAATGTTAATTAAACTAAAAAGAAATACCCATACCTACAAATTATAATGGTTTATTATTATATTGTCGAATGAATACATCCAAATTAGCAGAAAAAGTGCACTGTAACACTCGTGACATTTGAGCTAACACTGTAATATAAGATCTAATATTGATGTAAATGTTAGGCCTAACTAAACTAAAAAGAATAAACCATACATACAAATGATAATTGATAATAAATGCATTGTCGCATGTATACATCCAGGTTAGCGGGAAAAGTGTATGGTAACACTCGTGACATTTGAGTAACACTCGGGACACTTTAGAGTAACACTCATGACATTACTAATACTCGTGGCACATTTGACCAATTTTCAATACATGCCTACACTTGGAATGATTTCAGTATTATCAATTTTACTATTTCTTTTTCAAAAAAAATTAACTTTGACCAAAATGAAAAGAGTGTTACTATAATACAGTAACACTCATGACAAGTAACACTCGTGACATTTTAACAGTCAAAATTCAGTATGGAAGCATGGGTACAAATATTCAATATAAGGTTAAGTAAAACAGAAAAAGGTCTCAAATAAGTCATAATGCATAAGCTTTTGATAAAATATATTAAAATAAAAATATTAATTAAATTTACTAGGTAACACTCATGACTTTGAATTAAAATACTCGCCACTTTATTTCTTTATTTACGAATAGGTACTTCAACTGCAACCAGTTGAAAACAGGCCAGGATTGACTTGGAGGCAATGGCAACATCCAAACAACTCAGAAACATAATTCACTGCCTTCTTTAATCATTATATCAAAAATTTTGGCGGGTAAAGTTCTTGAGTAACACTCTTGACCAAATGCCAGGGACTAAGTTTGACAGTATTAACAGTTGATAAAATGAAATTAATTACTTTTTCTTGTATTGTTTACTTTAAAGGATGTAGTTTCCATTACTGGAATATGTTAAGTAAATAAAAAATTATTTATGTTGTAGTTTAATGTAAATGTAGTTCATTCTGTTAATAGGGAGGGACATGGTGTTTTAGCGCTTTCTATTACAAACTACTAAAATTCATCCAAATTTTAACATGACAGTATTACCACGTAGTGTACTCTATTATCTGTGGTATTACTTTTAGACCATAAAGTATCTCTTCATAAAATTTCTTATGTTATTTTATCATCAAATGTACATATTAGCCAGTGGTTACATGTTTAAAAAATTCATAAAGTCTAGGACGTGAAAGTGGCAACTTTTTTGGGAATGACCCAAATACCAATACATACGTAGGATATGGCACAGATGTTAAATCTCAGTAGAGAGTGTGACAAAGTCTTAAAAACTACTGAAGATACAAAATAAATACAATTAAAATCTGAAGTTCAAATTAAAACAATATGTATACTCAAACCCATATTATCGTTTATGGATTATGGAAAAAAAATCTTGCCTTGAATAGTTATTACGTGAGCAAAGAATGTAATTCATTTGCTTTACACATCATGTAAATTGATTTTTTGGTGGGAGACTTTTCCGGGGTGAAATGCATGCACCTCTTTAATCCCTTCTTTTTGAGCACTTTGCGAGCGTTTCCCCACTTGACTTTATGGCTCGAATGTCTTTTTTTTTTTTCTTTTTTTTTTCTTTTACTGCTTCGGTACGGGTCGCACCTGTCGCCCCAAGAAATTTCTAAAATATTTCTTTTTTAATAAAATCTTTCCCAAAAATTTATTTCTGTACCCCCCCATCTTGAAACAGGCGAAGTAGGCTGCAGAGCACTTTCGGCAACTACGTCGGGTCTACTAGGGGAACCTAAGTTTTGAAGGCGGGAAGGAAAAGGGTTTTTCTCCGGGTCTCAGGCCCCAAAAAATTTTACGGTACGAAAATGTAACTCGCCGTACTTTTGACTCGCGCAAAAGAAAACTAAAAAAATAAATCACAAGATGATAATTTTTTTCAAAAAGTGATGGGATTCTACTTTGCTCATGACGCTTTCCCAATTCAAAATTAGAGTTAAAAAGGACCCATGTTTGCGCGTGTGCCAAAGTACTGATGAGCGGGACCTAAGCGGCGAAGCCACGTTGTGTGCAGCTGTGGATCCCTTTTGCTACCACCGCCTGTCCTGGGTTTCTAAATTATTTTCTCAAGTTTTGTTGGAATTTAAAAGGGTTTTTATTAGAAAGTATAATCTAGTACAAACCCCGTGACCCCAGTAGGCCCCCCCAAAAGCAAGCGGGTCAATGTTATGCTGAGCCAAAGGACAAAAGGTTTTACTGCTTTTTTATGGCGTTTGGAAGGTTTGGCAACATGTAAATGTAGAGTTCAACCCTTTCGATCAAAACAAATGTCATTTAAAATTTTGTGATAGAGCAGAGTTTGTATATCCACCAAAGAGGAAAGATTATGTTTCTTAAGTATGAATATAATTCCTGTCCTGGGCGGGTTCTCGTGCTATCGCTTACGAAACTTTTAGCACGGGTTAATCGCCTATACCACGCTGACCGGAGAGAACCAGACAACGCCCACTTAGGTTCCCTATTAGCAGACTAAACACGCCTACTAGCGACATTTGGACACCAACTACGTGACGTCACTTCCAACTAACGAGTCGACTCGGCAAGCAGACTCGCGCAAAAAGTCGATTTTAGACGCACCCTCAGTAAGATCCACGGCCACTTGCGGCCGAGCTGTGACGTCACGTGTGTGTTCCCTATCGTGCGCACAGCATAGCCTAGGCCTACACAGCACACACAGCATAGCACTTCTCAAAGGTACTGCTAGATTGCATTAGTTTGGTATTGAAAACGGATCGAATTCCTTGTTTATTCATGACAAGTAAATTCTCACCTCAGAATCCAATCCAATACCAAAGCAGAATTGAATCCTGGATGTAAACAAGGCTAGGGGCCCCGTAGGCCCTAGGGTCGGATGACCACTGTGCGGACAGTTAAGGTTTTCGGACGTCCCCTCCCACTCTCAAAGTCGATTTTTAATCGATGTTGCTGTAGATCGACTTAAAATTTCGACTATCCACTTCCAGACATCTCATTGGTTAGTTTTCAAACGCTGTAGCCAATCACAAGCCATAAAATTATATTATATAGCCAAGGGAAAGAGAAACAGCCGAATTTACCAGCCTGCGGACGGGCGAACCTAGTGGCGGACAGCGCGAAGAACACTCTGCGGACACCTAATGGCGGCTGTCAGACGCTCTCTACAGCTGACTTTGAACCCTTGTAGTTTCGTTAATATACATTAAATGTTAATTAGGCCTAGTCCTTGAAAATAATATTTTTTAGTGATTCAGTTACATATATAAGTAGTTTAAAACTCGCACAAGATTCACCTAGAGCCTATATTGCCTTGACCCAAGTTCCATTCCGTTGGCTATAGACGTCAATCACAACAAGGTGGCTTATTGCTGCGTAGATATCGCTAATTTGCCATATCAAGTAACTTTGTTATGTTATTGATTAATGAATAACAATATACTTAAACAATAAATATAGGAATAATAAAATTACCGCGTAAAGATCGACTGCCGCACTGCTTGTCGCCTAGGGCCTAGGTGGCCTAGGCCTACTTACCTCGGTCAAGAAATTGGGCCTAGGCCTACACGTAGACCGTGGAAAATATATTTAAAGGGTATTATTTGAGTTCTTTATTCAATTATAAGTGATTTACAGTAGGGCACACATATTTATTATAGGTAGTTTCCCAGTACAGAGCGATCCTGACGAACTGCAACTGAAAATTCTCGCCGAAAACTGAGAGCTGTCCGCGAGATAATTCTCGTACCTACACACCAAAAAATCTTCCCAGAGCTGTGTAGTATACTAGAATTATATTACTTTTATGAATTTACAGTAGTTTGTATATATGTTTACTTATTACTTCATTATATTTATGTGTAAGAGGCCCCGTATTCTGTGAGGATCTGTGGAAACAACAAAACGGGAGTGTCCGACTGTCCGCAGGATGGTTCACGCTCACAGATACTTCAAAATAATAATTCTGGTTACTAAATAGACAGCTATATGTCGTCAAAACTTATTTCCAGTAGGCCTTAAGGAAACATGTATTTATGTAATTTTGTGTAAATAAAAGGGTTCCCGTAATCTACGCGCCTCGAAGAACTGCATGAAAAATCCTCTCAAAGGTGAGTGTCCGCGGAGTGGTTTTCGAACGCGGACACGTCAAAATAACTTCTCAGGCTCTTTATTATAATAGTTTATTCACTTATCATTTATTTTAAGTAGGCTACATGTATTTATTTAATATATTTGAAGTGTAAGAGTTCCTGCAAGTGCATTGCGACGAACTGCAAGTGAACAACAACTGCGTCCGCAGGCTGGTCAACGGGCCGAATCGTGTGGGCGGAGTCTGCGGACATGACGCTTTTGTTAATTATCGACCACTATTTACGCTTTCCTGCAAAAAAAGTTGATGATTATCAATAATTAAATATCCTTCAATTGTATAAAATGATCGTACGATATAAAATTGCACTAAATAATAACAAAAATACTTACCAAACTTCGGTTCAAATTCTTGATGGCTTGTTAGCAGACTAATGGCGTATTCCATTGGCCGCACTAGTGCGCACTGAGTGCGATTGTTATGTTCCATTGGGATTTTGAGTTCGCATTACGTCAACTTTCGCGTGTTCCATTGGACGCATTGCACTCGGCGAGTGCATAAAAACCCGCACTGAGGCGCACTGGCTTCAAGGGTCAGTGCGACAAATCGAGTGCATCAATTTGACGCGGGACATTTGTTTTTGTTGTTGGAGATATGGAAACGTCAGACAGCAGCAATGAAGTGAAGAAGATAATAATGCTAAACTCAAACGAAGTGAACAATACAATTTTATAGGGTTTCATAATTTACGATGCCGTTAATTAGCAGCTATTCAGACAATGAGTATTATGTCTAGAGGTAGAGCTTTGGGTATAACGCACCATTATAAGCCCCGGGGCTAGGCCCCAGGGTCCACTAGATACCTAACAGCTGCTGTAAGGTGGGTCTTCGCTTGTACTTCCACAATGTATAAGCGCCATCTTAGTTCCCTAAGTCAAGGCCTGCTTGATAATGTGTCTACTGAGTGCGCGAACACATTATCCAATGGACCTTACAGAGATTTTGTAAACAAATAGCAGACTGCAGCTGGACGTCAATTTCAAAAGTCGGTTGTACATTTGAATGCAATAAATACATAAATAGGCTACCACCTGTATAATCTTTGATTCTTATGTTGGCAGGTAACATTATGATGTAAATAATTTTCATATCTTTCAACTTCATATGTCAATTTTCATTTGCATAATGGATATTAGGACCCGAGGCAAACTGTCCAGATACCGGTAGGCATAATGCCTATTAGCATTGATGATGTGGTTGGTAAGGTAAAGATGAGTCCAAGCCATAGGCCTACTTGCACCATGTAGGCCTATAAACCAAAACCAAACTTGAACTTGAATCTGATATTTCTAGGGCCAAGCCCTAGGCCTAAGAACGCGAGACCTAAGCTCTAGGCCTACGACGACTTCTACAAGGTCTAGGCATTGTCTATGAAAAAACCACACAAAGACGAGGGCCTAGCCTAGGCTTATGCACATACAATCTTTTATCGTGGAGTTGTAACTTCATTTTAGACACAAAGGTAGGCCTAATATCAATGATAATATTGATAATAATCCACAATGCCCAATCTTTGCTGTCCATGATCTGTCAAAAACAAACAAAAACATAGCACATTCTGCTACGGATAATATTACAGAGCGTGTTCGGAGCGCTCCAGATATTTTTAAAACACACGCAGGGATATAAGATGGTGGTTTGTTTACATCAGGTGAGAAGACCCAGCTAACAGCAGCTTAGCATAAGTATCTAGTGGACCCTGGCTAGGCCCTAGCTCTAGGCCTAGAGCTCTAGGGCTTTGGGTTTATAAAGCACCATTATAAACCCAAAGGCTAGGACCTAGAGCTAGGGCCTAGGCTTATAGGCCTACTCCGTGTAGCCAAGAATCATGATTATGCCGAAGTAAGGCCTAGGACTAATAATTTGTTTTGTTATCATTTTAGTTTTGAATAGTTTAGTTTAGTTTAGTTTATTTATTCACTTTGATCATACATTTTAGGTAAGTTGTTGTTGTCGGGCCCTTTGATCCAGTTACTATTCTAAGTCCATGCTTTGATAAGGTATTTTATTCATTATTGTCACTTTTATTTACTCCCATCAGCTGATCAGCGTCTGGAAAGGACGCCATGTTTGCACGATTTGCACATTTTTGTGTTCCATTGGGAACTGCACTGACAGGCGCACTGCTTCGCACCGGGGCGAGTGCTATTACGGTTGTGTTCCGCAAAGGCGACCAGAACGACCAGTCTGCGACCAATGGAATTTAAGTAAACACAATTTGCACCAATGACAGATCAGATTTGCAAGAAACGTATGCGATGCGTTGCTGTTTTGACTGTTGTGGTCGAGACCAAGAAGCCCACAGTTTTATTTCCGGTCGTGGGCTGGTCTTTGAAGAAAGCGCGGTTATTCAAATTCTTTCATTGAAAATCATGGAATAATGTCAACTACCCACAATGTTCCTGTAACTACACATGGTAGACAATAAATCATTCATTCTTTTCATTCAAATCATTCATTTATTTAGTAAATGATATGATTTATGTAACATTTTAACGAGATATCACAACTTTTCATTAAAACACGGCCTTGTAGATGCAAGCACCATTTCGGAGCCAAGGCAGTCCCCAACAATCAGACGTTGAGTGAAACAATGAAAATAACAATACCCAGTCGAGCCCAGAATGGTCGACCGGTCGCTTCTACGGAACGCAACCTTAGTATTTGCACTCGTCGAGTGCGCACTGAGTGCAAGCCAATGGAATACGCCACTAGAAAACTCGCGATCTCGACACATAACCTACAATTTTGTTTTATAATAATAATACCGCCGGTGGTATTTTAGCCAATGAGACGTTTTCTTACAGAGGATTGAATTTCGGATGACGTGAAACCAAATTACCCAATGAAAAGGTTCAATTTAAATCCTTCAAGGTAAGTTTAAAACGGAAATGTCCGCAGAGTGTTCCCGTCCGCACAGTGGTAATCTGACCCTAGGCCCAGAACGAATTTAACCGAGAAGAACCTAAGGCTGGTTCATCAAGTTACGAACGAAATAGGTCTAAAGCTTTTCAAAATACAATACAAGAATACTTACATACGCCCTAGGGCCTACACGATGAGGAAAACACTGGGCTTGCGTACAACGGTACAACAAAACGTGTTCGCTGTAAACAAAGGGATTGGATACATCACAAAGCAAATACTGCTACTGCAGGTTGTTGTAGTTGTCCCAAAGTTGTGCCTTCGACTTCGAGAACCGAGATTGGGATGCGAACGCAGTTCTTACAACGTTAGGATCGCAAGAGGATAATAGTAGTTTAAAGCATCCGTAAACCATTAATTACACTGGAGGAAACAAAAGTGAAAGTAAATTATTAAAGTATCACAATTTGTTTGTGCCGAGCCCGCGCAACACGAATTGTTAACTTTAATGTATTTTTATTACGGGCTGCCTGTCAGTTGTCCGACGCGCCACTTGTCCGACTACAACAACAGCAACAATAATGTTTGCGTCAGATCAAGTTTTGAGCACTACCCATGGCACTACCTGTGACCTGTCTATCGTTCATAGTTAGATTAAATAACGTTGTAAATTAGACTTCAAGCATAGATATTGAACCCCTATTATTATTACTAGGAAAACGCTAAGTCCCGCCGCGTTGATGGATGAGCTTTTTAAAATTTTTAGTTTGCATGGGATATCTTTACTTTTGCAAATTCTTTGTTTTGCTGCCTACGCATTGTAGCTGATTGTTGTCAAGTTTCTTTTGTTACCTGTCATTTGGTATTATTTACCGTAAAAAACTTATATTAAAAGCTTTATTTCTATAGATTCTGGCCAAACTATTTAAACTTTTTTTTAAAAGGTACTACATCACCATAACCTTAATGTCCATGTATAATATGAACGTTGTAGCCCCACCCGTTTGGTCAGAATTGGCCCAAATGTCACGAAAATATCGCACTAAAAATCGAAAAAAATCGTAAAAGTACGATATTCATGAGAAATATTTCTTTGATTGTACCCAAAAACAATACACCTCTAAGTTCAGAGATTTCAAAGGTCCTGTTAAATTTTCATCAAGATCGGATATGCCGTTTGCCTGGTAGAGAGTTAACTAGGAAAACGCTTAAGTCCCGCCGCGTTGTTGGATGAGCGTATATGGTGCATTGAGATGCCATGTGTTACGCGGATTTTCTGTTGTTCTGTGAAAAAATCATTACTAAGTCGAAGTTTTTTTTTAATTAAATTAAATTATATAAAAAATTAACTTAATTTTTATAATTAAATAAAATAAAATAAAAAATTAACTTAATTGTTTTAATTAATCGTAATTTTTTTAAAAGAAAAAAATCGTAAAATTGCAATTTGCATAAGAAATAATTATTCGATTGCGCTCAAATTTAACACGAATATATTAATTCATGAAATTAAGGTTCTGTAAAAAAATCATTACAATAGGATAAAGCATGTAGGTGTTATAAGTCAAAGAATTGTTTTTAAAAAGAAAAGAAACATAAAATTTTGATTTTGATGTTGCTAATAATTAACCAGGGGAATAAAATGATATAAGTAGTTGAAACACTATTTATTAAACACTTAAAGCAACGTAAAGCAAGATGATCTTTTACACCCATCAAACCAATCACCACAACAACATTCTTTTGTTTACTAATCCCTAGCAACCACTCCGGCAGCTGACGCCCTCTCTAGGCAGCCTTGAACACTATAATAAAACTAGGTACCATAAGAAAAATACCAGCAGATGGCTACATGGCCGAATGTCAGTCGGTGGTCACTTTAAAATATGTAATAGAGTCCCAACATTCCGCCCACCTTGAAACATAGATTTCAATAAGAAACAAAACCCACAATGAGCTGAAGGCAGATTACCCAAAAACTTAAGAATACACATGAAAGTTAATTTCCATCAAAAGGTAAGCAGGATAGTTTCACAATAGGTCTATGCACAACTCCACTTGATGTTTTTACTGTTGCCGACCTCACCAGACTGTCAGAACCAGGATGGGTACTCAAGACTCTGCCAAGTTTCCACTGAAGCGGAGGAAGCCTTTCGTCTTTGAGAAGCACCATGGCGCCAGGCTGGATGTTGGCTTGCGTGGCCCACCACTTGGGTCGTTGTTGGAGCCGAGATAGGTACTCCGAGGACCAACGACGCCAGAAGTGTTGAGTCGTCTGTTGGAGCAGTTGCCATCTTGAAAGCCGGTTTTAACCTTGAGTGATGTCAAGTCAGGTTCGGGAACGGCTAGTAGGAAGTCTCCAGTCAGGAAGTGGCCGGGTGTTAAGACAGAGAGATCATTGGGATCGTTGGAAATGGCAGTCAAGGGACGGGAATTGAGGCAGGCTTCAATTTGTGTCAGGATGGTTGACATCTCTTCGAAGGTCAGAGTGGTGCTGCCAACAATTCTCCGGAGATGGTATTTCATCGACTTTACACCCGCTTCCCAAAGCCCTCCTTGGTGAGGGGCAGCAGGGGGATTAAAATGCCACGTGGTACCTTGATCAGTAGTTGTCGTTTCACTGCATCTTGATGGTCCGAAGTTCTGATGAGTTTGAAGAACTCTCGAAGTTCTCGAGCAGCTCCCACGAAGTTTGTACCACAATCACTGTAGATGTCATGTGGCCTCCCACGACGAGACACGAAGCGCCTTAAGGCTGCAATGAAGGCTGATGTAGACAAGTCGCTCACTAACTCCAGATGGATAGCCTTTGTAGCAAAGCATACGAATAGGGCGACATATCCCTTGTAGGTTACTCGACTTCTTCCCTTCATGTTCCGCAGAAGGAACGGGCCGGCATAGTCCACACCACAATGTAGAAAGGGACGAGCAGGACGTACTCGTGCTGCTGGGAGTTAACCCATCAGTTGGTTGGAAGTTGTATTTCGCTGTCGATGACATCTGATGCATTTCCTGATGTGACGTTGAATTAGATCTCTACCACGCATGACCCAAAAGCGTTGCTGCAGAATTGTTTGCACCAACTGTGGACCCGCATGGAGGTGCTTTACATGCTCATGTATCACAATCAACTCTGTCAGTCTATTATGATGCGGAAGTAGTGCAGGATGCTTCTGTTCTTCACTCGCCTGAGCATTTTGAAGGCGGCCGCCCACCCTAAGTACACTGTTTTCGTCGATGAACGGGTTCAGAGGTAACAGTCGACTCTTCGGTGGTAGCGATTTTCCTTTCTTTAGGCATAGAATTTCTGTGCTAAATGCTTCCATCTGGACGATGGTCACCCAACGAAACAATGCATTGTTAAGTTCAACTGCTGTCAACGAGGATTGCAGTAACGCCTGTCACTAGCAAGTCTGCAATTTGAAATGAAGCGCATGCACCACGCTGTCACACGTTGAAGTTTTGAAAGAGAAGACCACTTGTCTAGCAGTGAGACATCGAGCCTTGTGTGTGTACTCGTCACAACTGTCTTCTCTTCGCTTTGCATTGTCTGCTGGTCTGGAGGTTCTCCACTGGAGTGTGGTAACACTGTTTCTCGAAGCCCGGGCAGGGCCTATCCACCACAATGACTGATTAGGCAAGGCAGCAGGGGTCAAACCACGCGAAGCACAATCTGCAGGGTTGTCACTGCTTATCACATGACGCCATTGGCTAGGAGGAACGAGTTCTTGTATCACCGCCACTCGGTTAGCGACAAACGTGTGCCAGCGTTTAGGCTGTGCTGCTAGCCAGACAAGCACGATTGTGGAGTCTGTCCACAAGAAAACGTTCTCCGGTCTTACACAAAGAGCATTTTGTACAAGTACACACAATTTTGCTAGCAAAACAGCTCCACACAATTCCAAACGAGGAATGGTTGTCTGACGTAGCGGAGCAACCTTGGTTTTTCCGGCCACAAGCTTAACGAACACAGAGCCGTCAGAATACAGAGTGCGTAGATACACTACGGCCCCATAAGCTACTTCAGATGCGTCACAGAAACCAACTAGTTGAAGCGTTGTTGGTTGATGTGCAAGAATGCATCGGTCGATTCTAATTTCGTCTATACACGGCAGCTCTTGACAATACTTCCTCCAGTCGTTGCAGATGACATCTGGAAGGGCATCATCCCATCCTAAGTTAAGTCGCCACAATGATTGGAGGAGAAGTTTGGCTGTGATTATGACTGGCGATAGCCACCCTAGGGGGTCGAACACCTTGGCAAGTTCAGAGAGCAACGTGCGCTTTGTGATGACTTTCTGCCTCGGAGGTTGTTTCACACGAAACGAAAACTGGTCAGTTGCTGGGTGCCATTGAAGACCCAGCGTTTTCACAGACTTGTCCTCTTCTATGCTCAGGGGCACGTTAAGCTCTCGCATTGGTTCTGGTACTGCTTCCAGTACCGCAGGTGCACTTGACAACCATTTACGGAGTTCAAAGCCACCCTTCTTCGTTAACTGGATTAGTTGACCTTGCAATTCAATTGCCTCGGCAATGCTGTCAGCTCCTGACATCAGGTCATCGAAATAAAAGTCCTTTAGCACAACAGAAGCCGCCTTAGGAAAGGACTGTTCTTCATCCAGGGCTAATTGTTGAAGGCACCTTATGGCAAGGAAGGGTGCACAGCTCTCACCGTAAGTGACTGTCAACAGTCTGAACTCTTGAATTGGATCAACTGGCTTCGTCCTCCACACGATCCTTTGATAGTCGGTCTCTGATTGATCAATCTGAATTTGGCGGTACATTTTGGCAATGTCAGCAACAAGAGGAATGATGTGTTTTCGGAATCGAATCAGTATAGGCACGATGTCGTCTTGAAGCTTGGGTCCGACCATGAGTTTGTCATTTAATGATGTCCCTGAAGAAGTCTTTGCCGAAGCATCAAATACCACCCTCAATTTTGTGGTGGTACTGCTCTCCTTCATGATTGGATGATGAGGTATATAATACACCTCAGTCGCGGGCTTGGTTAGTTGATCTGTAGGAACAGGCTCCATGTGACCAGTGACAAGTATTCTGCCATAAACTCGTCATATTGTCGTCTCTTATCAGGTTGGTGTTTCAAACGTCGCTCAAGAGATGTGAGTCGATGAATTGCTTCATTACGAGATAGCCCCAGTTTTGGACTGTTCTCCCGAAATGGAAGCTTAACTACAAATCTTCCTGACTCATCTCTCGAGTAAGACTTTTCGAAGTGAAGCTCACATAACTTTTCTTCTGGAGTAAGTAAATTTGCTGTCGGTAATTCCTCTAATTCCCAGAACCTTTGCAGTGTATTGTCCACGTCTGCATATTGAACATGCAGTGTTGTTACTAGTGACCTCGGACCAAATGCATTGATGGGGCCTGACAGTACCCATCCGAGAGCTGTTTCCAGAGCGATAGGCGAGCCACTGTTTCCGGAGCAACGGCCAGAGCGCAGGAGCCTTGGATACACGTCAGCTCCTAAGAGAACATCTACACATCCGGGCACATTGTATGTTGGGTCTGCCAGACTTAAACCATTGAGATGTGACCAACTACTATCCTTCTTGACCTGACTTCTCGGTAAAGTACCTGTCACTTTGGGTAGAATCAAGGCCTTCACACCAAAGGTCTCCCCATTGTTAAGTGCTGAAGTGAAGTTCAGTTCCACCATGCCTCGACACTTGCCAACACTGCTGGAAGCCAGCCCTGACACACGTACCTGGGTCGACTGTACTCGTAGGCCTAGCTTCTGTACACAGATTTTTCTGTGAGCAAGGTAGCTTCAGACGCAGAATCCAACAATGCTCGTAATGGCCTAACGATACCTTGTTTATCTCGCACATTGATGATAGCAGTTGATAATAGCACCGTTGAGGAAAAGGATTCCGATGAATAATGAGATGAAACAATATGCTCAGTAGAGGCAACCACATCCTGTTGGCTACTTGGAGGACTCGGATCAATGAAATGTAGTAATGTATGATGACGTTTGTGACAAACGTGACATTTTGCTGAATTACAGTCTCTCGACGAATGACCTGATCGCATGCAATTAAAGCATAAAGAATTGCCTTTCACAAACGAATGCCGGTCGGATACAGTTGCATTTATGAAGTCAGAACATTTATGCAGCAAATGGTTACCTTCACACTTTATGCATGGCTGAACTTGCTGGGACATACTGTGGTGTGAGGAAGTCTGTCTCTGTCCACTAAATTTCGTGCTGCTTGTTGTAGAACCCTTGATCTTAGGGGTACTACCAGCAGCAGCGAGAGCTCGAGCACGATGTTCTAAGAAACTTTCCAATTGCTGAAACTTTGGTGGCTCCTTGGTGGTCAGCGACAACTCCCATTGGCGCCTTGACTCGCCGTCCAACTTCTCAGTAGTGTGGAACACCAAGACTGAACCCCATTGATCAACAGGTTCATCCAGCACCTTCAAAGGGCCGCGTGCACTCCAATGTGGTATCTAGAAGCTTGCGCAGCTCGCTTGCAGACTCATGCTGAATACTAGGCTGAGAAACATGCGTTTTAAAATGGAATTTATAATTTCCCGCTTGTTTTGATAGCGTGAAATTAGCAATTCCCATGCTTCAATGTAATTCGCATTGGTCACAGGGATTGACCGGAGTAGAGATGCGGCCTCACCATGAAGTGACCCCTTGAGGTATTGTAGTTTCTCAGCTCCGGAAAGATGACAATTCTTGTGTACTGCAGCCTCAAATAGATCCTTAAATGACGACCATGCTTGCAGGTTGCCATCAAACGTCGGCATCTGTAGCTTAGGCAACCTTACATCACTGGATCTAGGTCTACCATCGGTGGACGTGGTCGACGTAGCGCCTCCGTCATCGGTTCCTAGGTCCAATAATCTAGTCCTTATTGTCACCAACCTGTGAAACACGTCGCTAATCTCAGTCTCATACTGCTCGAATACTGCATCATCTTCCGACGCAGCACTGACGGCGTGAAGTAGGCTGTCACTTTCCGTTGAAAGTTGATGCACTCGTTCTTTATGAATGGTGATTACAGATAACTCACTAGTCTGCACGTTGTTGGTGGCATTTTCAAGTCGCGTTACATTACACTTTAAAACACGTTTCCTTGCTAGGAGTTGTTCCATTGCAGCAGAGGATAACGAGGAGTAGGGTAAATAGCTCACAACACACAAATTCCGCAAGGGAGGTAGAAGCAACTAACACAAAAATACCGGATATTCACTATCCGGCCCGGAGGACCAAATGATGTTGCTAATAATTAACCAGGGGAATAAAATGATATAAGTAGTTGAAACACTATTTATTAAACACTTAAAGCAACGTAAAGCAAGATGATCTTTTACACCCATCAAAACCAATCACCACAACAACATTCTTTTGTTTACTAATCCCTAGCAACCACTCCGGCAGCTGACGCCCTCTCTAGGCAGCCTTGAACACTATAATAAAAACTAGGTACCATAAGAAAATACCAGCAGATGGCTACATGGCCGAATGTCAGTCGGTGGTCACTTTAAAATATGTAATAGAGTCCCAACAGATTTTCATGAGAAATAATTTTTCGATTACGCTCAAATTTCACACGAATATCTTAATTCATAAAATTAAGGTTCTGTGAAAAAATCATTACAATCGGATAAAGCATGTAGGTGTTATAAGTCGAAGAAATTTTTTAAAAATCGAAAAAAATCGTAAAATTGCGTTTTTTATGTGAAAAAATTTCCCGATTGCGCTCAAAAACGTGGCAGTTCTAAGTTCAGAGATTTCGAAGGTCTCCATAAAATTTCATTGCAATCGGAGTATCGGTTTAGCCGGAATCGTGTTAACAAACACACAAAAATACAGAAAGAAAGAAGAAGAAAAAAAAAAAAACATTCCGGATTTTTTTCTCCAGTGTAGTGAAATGGAATCTTCGCTTCGCTCGCTCGCTCGCTACGCTCATCCAACAAACAGAAAAAAAAAAAAAAAAAACAAAAAAACAAAAAAAAAACACCCGAGCTAAATTTTTTGGGGGTCAGTGAAATTGAAGTCTTCGCTTCGCTCATCCAATTATTATTATTATTATTATTATTATTATTATTATTATTATTATTATTATTATTATTATAATTATTATATTATTATTATTATTATTATTATTGTATTGTATTGTTGTGTGTGTGTGTGTATTGTATTGTTGTATTGTGTTGTGTATTGTATTGTGTTGTATTGTATAGGGGTTCAATATCTATGACTTCAAGACTAGTCAAGTGTCAGGAGATCAGGAGACTGATGTTGACCTAGGAGGGGGCCTATAATATTATAAAAGGGTAATTGTGATTGTGTGGTTGTGCTGTTGTACTTTTTTTGTTGGAGTTTAAAAGGAAATAATACAACTTACAGGTTCTGTGCCTAGCCTAGCCCTAGTGGCACCCTAGTCCAAGCAGGTATAGGTAGGCCTAGGACTAGGGGCTTATTTTTTGTTGTTTCTTCTCCTGCAGGCGACTGTGTAGTCGGTGTTAGCCTACTATAAAATGGGCCTAGGTCTAGGCCTACCTGGGGCCCTCTGCCATTGGAGGGATTGGATAGGCCTACACAAAGCCTCTGCCACAGGGAAATTTTCTTTGGGGGGAAAATGGGGGCACGCGTGTGAAAAGGGCACCCAATACATCCCAGCTCCCAAAACAGGCCGATAGAGTAGATATCTTCTTCCAATAATTTTCAAGTGAGGTCGGCAAAGGTTGGATAGGTATAAGCGATAGCCTTCTTTAATCAATGGTATAAGGGTAGTTTGACGGAAATGTTATTTTGTATTAAATTTATGATTTTCCATTTTTTTTCCTGAATTTTATTATGTATTTTCTTGGTTTTCGGCCGCGGAAAGTAGTTTCTGGACTTAATTAATCTTTTTTAGTTTGCTTGAATCAGTCGTTTTGGTAGGTACTAGTTCAGTTGGTGCGGTCCAACTTTTCAACACTGTTTTTTTCTTCAAAGGAAACAATAAAAACACAAGTCCCAATGAGAAATAAATGAAGAACTCATTATTAACGATTTAATTTTACTAATCACTCTGAAAATATACCAATTATATAGAATAATGAACTACCAATAGAATAATGAACTTGAACACAGATTGAACACAAACACTCCCTCATTTCACTGTCATTTGGTCGCCATGTTTGCTATTTACGTCTTGATTTTACTTTCTAAGCCTACCAACCTTTTTCACTAAAATACTTCAACTACAAAGATTTTAACGTCGCTATTTTAATTATAAATTACTTTCACCACAAAAAGGGACTTTTCGTTTAAAATAACGACGTTAAAGGTTTTGAAGTTTTTTTTGTTACTATAACAGCCAAAACGTGATGATTCTATTTTGGATTTTTGTTATTATGTCTTGTAAGGTTATTTGCAGTGAGCAGAACATCTCAGCAGGTAGGCCTAAGCCTAGGCCGCGTCACTCCTCGCTACGTTTTTTCATGTTTTTTTTGGTAAATTGTCGGTAAAAGTGGGTTTCCGCGTGATTATTTTTAATTTACTAGTGATTTTGCATGGTTTTGAACAACAAAGAAAATTGGTGCAAAATTAGCCATTCCGTCATACTACCCTTGTTCCGGTTGGATATGTTCAACCGACTGCAAAACATGACAATGATAAAATCACTATACTATTATTACTGTGATGGTGATGATATTGTATAATAATATGATTGATAATAGCAAGAAAAAGAGAAAAAACGATTCAAAATGAAGGTAATCTTCTAGGCCTAGGGGAGAGGGGGGTACCTTTGAACACTTTTTACATTTTTGTAGATTACCAGTTATGTTTATAAAGTAGGGCTACAATTTTTTTTACCTGATTACAGCATTCATTTGCAAACATTAATATGGTATCAAAAGTTTTGTGTAGTTACAGCAACATAAAAATATTAATTAATCTGCAACACTCCGAAATTGTTCAAAACCGCCCCCCCCGGGGGGGCACATTTGAACTGCCTTGGGGCACATTTGAACAAAGCTTAACATCTCAATTTATGGTCTACAATAACTGTAATCAACAAAATTGTTTACTTTTGCAACTAGTTTATTGTCATTTTACAGTAACTTAACAACAAACTTTGACATGTCAACAGGAAATGTCATCACGGCAATGGCTCTTTCCGTGCCACCACTGATTCTTGGTTGAGGCAATTTTAGTATAAAGTCCTCTCCACCAACTGGACAGAAATCTTCCCTCTCCGGAAAACCAAAATGCCATGTAGCCCTATCACCCTTTCTCCTCAAGAAACAAACTTGAAACTCATCCATATCCGGGGCAATCTCTTCAATACGACCAACGTAGTGAACAGTGGACCATTTCCCAATGTAGCGAACAAGAACAAAATCATTGACTTTCAATTCACTCAAGATCAAATCCGATTCTATTTCTTCAAGACCATCAGAGTTGACTTCTTCAGTGTCTAAGTCAACTATAGGCTCTTGTTTAGAATCGCTGCTCATAAGTGTAAAAGTGGCCTAGGCTACTGCCTACTAGTCAAATAAAACAATAATTCTGCACTAGAATGGCATTAACAACATCCCAGAATTAACTTTCTATTAGGCCTAGAGAATTTTGTAGGTCCTCATAATACTGCCCAGTCAAAAACTTCCATAAGGTCACGAACATTGGCATTTTGGTAGTGTTCAAAACTGCCCCCTTCTACCATTTTAGGCCTTCATGCTGAAATCTCCCACCAACCTGTTGATATTGGTTTCCCACTAGTTCCACATTTTAAGCTACCCAGTAGGGTAGTAATATCAACCAATATCACCTTTGTATCATGATTGTATCATATTAAAATATTCAAATATATAGGCTTATCAAAATAAATATTTGGTTACTTCCCTTGATTTTCCATGTTTAGCAGATTGCTTGAAACGTATCCCATGCTTCCATGTCAAATTATGCATGCAAGTGTGTCTGGTGGTGCTCTCTGGTGGAAAAATGTCAAACTACAACTTTTGGCTAGGATATTTGGGAAATTTGAAATGTTCAAATGTGCCCCCCGTTCAAATGTACCCCCCTCTCCCCTACATAAAAGGTCGATTTCAAATTTCCCAATCTACAAGGTCTGCCTTCGTTTATGAAATAATATACTGCTCAATAAAATCAAAATCAAAGGGACAGTAAGAGATCTTCATAAGTCTAACATTGTGCATAAAACGACTATTCAATAAAATACACTAAATAAAAAAGTACCACCGATCACTGTGGAGAAGCTGAAATTCCTGAGTTCAAACTAGAAGGGATCAGAAAAAGTTGTTTATAAGGTTATATTGTTCATCAAATTACGCTTCTTTTCAATACACTCACAACCTTCTACATTGCCTACTTTTTTACCAAAAAAATCATAAACATGATATATAAATCAAGTGTACAGTGTATTGTTTGGGAGCCGGACTTCCTGAGTTCAAACCAGAAGGGATCAAAAAAAGTTGTTTATAAGGTGATATTGTTCATAAAATTACGCTTCTTTTCAATACACGCACTACCTTCTACATTGCCTACTTTTTTCACAAAAAAATCATAAACATGATATATAAATAAAGTACACTGTTTGGGAGCCGGACGTCCTGAGTTCAAACTAGAAGGGATCAAAAAAAGTTGTTTACAAGGTTATATTGTTCATCAAATTACGCTTCTTTCCACTACAGTCACTACCTTCTACATAGCCTACTTTTTTCACAAAAAATTCATAAACATGATATATAAATCTAGTGCACTGTTTGGTAGCCGGACGTCCTGAGTTTAAACCAGAAAGGGATCAAAAAAGTTGTTTATAAGGTGATATTGTACAAAAAATTACGCTTCTTTTCAAAACACTCACTACCTTCTACATTGCCTACTTTTTCACAAAAAAATCAAAAACATGTTACATGATATATACATCAAGTGCACTGTTTGGGAGCCGGACGTCCTGAGTTCATACTAGAAGGGATCAAAAAAAGTTGTTTATTAGGGATGATATTGTTCATTAAATTTACGCTTCTTTTCAATACACTCACTACCTTCTACATTGCCTACTTTTTTCACAAAAAAATCATAAACATGATATATAAATCAAGTACACTGTTTGGAAGCCGGACGTCCTGAGTTCAAACTAGAAGGGATCAAAAAAATTTGTTTATAAGTTGATATTGTTCATAAAATGACGCTTCTTTTCAATACACTCACTACCTTCTACATTGCCTACTTTTTTAACAAAAAAATCATAAACATGATATATAAAATCAAGTGTAGTATTTTGGAGCCGGACGTCCTGAGTTAAAACTAGAAGGGATCAAAAAAAGTTGTTTATAAGGTGATATTGTTCATAAGATTACGCTTCTTTTCACTACAGTCACTACCTTCTTATTGCCTACTTTCTTCACAAAAAATTCATAAACATGATATATAAATCTAGTGTACTGTTTGGGAGCCGGACTTCCTGAGTTCAAACCAGAAGGGATCAAAAAAAGTTGTTTATAAGGTGATATTGTTCATAAAATTACGCTTCTTTTCATTTCAGTCACTACCTTCTACATTGCCTACTTTCTTTACAAAAAATTCATAAACATGATATATAAATCTTGTGTACTGTTTGGGAGCCGGACTTCCAGAGTTCAAACCAGAAGGGATCAAAAAAAGTTGTTTATAGGGTGATATTGTTCATAAAATTACGCTTCTTTTAATACACTCACTACCTTCTACATTGCCTACTTTTTTCACAAAAAAATCATAAACATGATATATAAATCAAGTACACTGTTTGGTAGCCGGACGTCCTGAGTTCAAACAAGAAGGGATCAAAAATAGTTGTTTATACGGTTTTATTGTTCATCAAATTACACTTCTTTTCATTACAGTCACTACCTTCTACATAGCCTACTTTTTTCACAAAAAATTCATAAACATGATATATAAATCTAGTGTACTGTTTGGGAGCCGGACTTCCTGAATTTAAACCAGAAAGGGATCAAAAAAAGTTGTTTATAAGGTGATATTGTTCATAAAATTACGCTTCTTTTCAATACACTCACTACCTTCTACATTGCCTACTTTTTTCACAAAAAAATCATAAACATGATATATAAATCAAGTACACTGTTTGTGAGCCGGACGTCCTGAGTTCAAACTAGAAGGGATCAAAAAAAGTTGTTTATAAAGTTATATTATTCATCAAATTACGCTTCTTTTCAATACACTCACTACCTTCTATATTGCTCCTTTTTAAACAAAAATATCATAAACATGATATATAAATCAAGTTTACTGTTTGGGAGCCGGACGTCCAGAGTTCAAACCAGAAGGGATCAAAAAAAGGTGTTTATAAGGTGATATTGTTCATAAAACAACGCTTCTTTTCACTACAGTCACTACCTTCTATATTGCTTCTTTTTTCACAAAAAAATCATAAACATGATATATAAATCTAGTGTACGGTCTGGGAGCCGGACTTCCTGAGTTCAAAGTAGGGATCAAAAAAAGTTGTTTAAAAGGTGATATTGTTCATAAAATTACGCTTTTTTTAACTACAGTGATTACCTTCTACATCGCCTACTTTCTTCACAAAAAAATCATAAACATGATTGGATGAGCGTAGCGAGCGTAGCGAGCGAAGCGAAGATTCCATTTCACTACACTGGAGAAAAAAATCCGGAATGTTTTTTTTTTTTTTTTTTTTTTTTTTTTTTTTTTTTTTGTATTTTTGTGTGTTGTTAACACGATTCCGGCTAAACCGATACTTTGATTGCGATGAAATTTTATGGAGGCCTTCGAAATCTCTGAACTTAGAACTGCCACGTTTTTGAGCGCAATCGGGAAATTTTTTCTTATAAAAAACGCAATTTTACGATTTTTTTCGATTTTTTAAAACTTTCTTCGACTTATAACACCTACACGCTTTATCCGATTGTAATGATTTTTTCACAGAACCTTAATTTTATGAATTAAGATATTCGTGTGAAATTTGAGCGTAATCGAAAAATTATTTCTCATGAAAATTGCAATTTTACGATTTTTTTTTTTTTAAATTTTCTGATTTTATTTTATTTAATTTAATTAAAAAAAATTTTCGACTTAGTAATAATTTTTTCTCAGAACAACAGAAAATCCGCGTAACACATGGCAGCTCAATGCACCAATTACGCTCATCCAACAACGCGGCGGGACTTAAGCGTTTTCCTAGTATATAAATCAAGTGTACGGTTTGGGAGCCGGACGTCCTGAGTTCAAACCAGAAGGGATCAAGAAAAGTTGTTTATAAGGTGATACTTTTCATAAAATTACGCTTTGTTAAGCGAGCGAAGCGAGCGTTTCCATTTGACTCTGCCGGAAAAATTAGTCACTGGTTTTGTTTTTTTTTTGTTTTTTTGTTTTTTTTTGTTTTTGTTTTTGTTTTTTTTTGTTTTTGTTTTTGTTTTTTGTTTGTATGTCTCGCCATAACGTTCGAACGGAGGCTCGGATCGAGTTGAAATTTTGACCATCCGCAAGCTTCGTTCTCGATTGAATGCCATTAGTTTTGTGGCAAAATCGTTCAAAAAGTTAAAAAATTACATTAAAGTTAATCGAAAGTTTTTTTTCAAACTAAACGGAGACAAAATCTGAGATAGCCAAATCATTTAGAATGTCCGTCCGGTCACGAATATGTTAATTTTATTTTGATCCGATATGTAGTGTAGATGGAAATTACACTAGGAAACGCTCATGTTGGACGCGTTGATAAGCGAGCACGTGCTATAGCTAGACCCACATTGCACATTTTTATAAATTTTAAAATTTGGGACGTTTGCTGTCCACAGGGCCATGTTTCCAATATTATTTATTATTGCCAAGGTATTTGGGTAAACCCGTGTGTAAACCTTTACTTTGTGAACAAAATCCACCGCCATCTAGAGGACCTTGACTCCTTGGGAAAACTATTTGTTGACAAATAATAGACTGCTTCCTCGAAAGTATTTTGATTACTTCTAGGTGGCAGTGCATTAGAAACTTCGCGCGTCTTTTCGTTGCCATGGCAACGTTACTTTTGTTATAATGTAATTTCCATCTACACTACTTATCGGATCAAAATAAAATTAACATATTCGTGACCGGACGGACATTCTAAATGATTTGGCTATCTCAGATTTTGTCCCCGTTAAGTTTTAGAAAAAAACTTTCGATTAACTTTAATGTAACTTTTTAACTTTTTGAACGATTTTGCCACAAAACTAATGGCATTCAATCGAGAACGAAGCTTGCGGATGGTCAAAATTTCAACTCGATCCGAGCCTCCGTTCGAACGTTATGGCGAGACATACAAACAAACAAAAAAAAAAAACAAAAAAAAAACAAACAAACAAACAAAAAAAAAACAAAACCAGTGACTAATTTTTCCGGCAGAGTCAAATGGAAACGCTCGCTTCGCTCGCTTAATTATTGCCAAGGTATTTGGGTAAACCCGTGGGTTAACCTTTACTTTGTGGATAAAATCCACCGCCATCTAGAAGACCTTGACATCGTTTCCTTGGGAAAACTATTTTAACTCTTTGGTTACAAATAATACACTGCTTCCTCGAAAGTATTTTGATAACTTCTAGGTGGCACTGCATAGTGTGAATTTTCGTTGCCATGGTAACGATACTTTTGTTATTATGTAATTTCCATCTACACTACTTATCGGATCAAAATCAAATTAACATATTCGTGACCGGACGGACATTCTAAATAATATGGCCACTTCAGATTTTGTCGCCGTTAAGTTTGAAAAAAAACTTTCGATTAACTTTAATGTAACTTTGTAACTTTTTGGACGTTTTTACCACAAATCTAATGGCATTCAATCGAGAACAAAGCTTGCGGATGGTCCAAATTTCAACTCGATCCGAGCCTCCGTTCGACCGCTATCATCTGCCAAAAAAGCTGCACGACTTTCCGATGCCATGGTAACCGTACTTTGTTATAATGTAATTTCCATCTACACTACTTATTGGATCAAAATAAAATTAACATATTCGTGACCGGATGGACATTCTAAATGATTTGGCCATCTCAGATTTTGTCGCCGTGAAGTTTGAAAAAAAAACTTTTGATTAACTTTAATGTAACTTTGTAACTTTTTGAACGATTTTGCCACAAAACTAATGGCATTCAATCGAGAACAAAGCATGCGGATGGTGAAAATTTCAACTCGATCCGAGCCTCCGTTCGATCGCTATCATGAGCCAAAAAAGCCGAACGACTTTCCGTTGCCATGGTAACCGTACTTTGTTATAATGTAATTTCCATCTACACTACTTATCGGATCAAAATAAAATTAGCATATTCGTGACTGGACGGACATTCTAAATGATTTGGCCATCACAGATTTTGTCGCCGTGAAGTTTGAAAAAAAAACTTTCGATTAACTTTAATGTAACTTTTTAACTTTTTGAACGATTTTGCCACAAAACTAATGGCATTCAATCTAGAACAAAGCTTGCGGATGGTGAAAATTTCAACTTGATCCGAGCCTCCGTTCGAACGTTATCGCGAGACATACAAACAAAAAAAACAAACAAACAAACAAAAAAACAAAAAAAAAAACAAAACCAGTGACTAATTTTTCCGGCAGAGTCAAATGGAAACGCTCGCTTCGCTCGCTTAATTATAACAAAAGTAACGTTGCCATGGCAACGAAAAGACGCGCGAAGTTTCTAATGCACTGCTACCTAGAAGTAATCAAAATACTTTCGAGGAAGCAGTCTATTATTTGTCACCAAAGAGTTTAAATAGTTTTCCCAAGGAGTCAAGGTCCTCTAGATGGCGGTGGATTTTAACCACAAAGTAAAGGTTTACTTACACATGGGTTTACACATGGCCCTGTGGACAGCGAACGTCGCAAATTTTAAAATTTAAAAAAATGTGCAATGTGGGTCTAGCTATAGCACGTGCTCGCTTATCAACGCGTCCAACTGAGCGTTTCCTAGTTTAAATACACTCACTTTTATTTTTCGCTTCTTGTTTTATAAATGTTAATTTACCATTAGAATCATGTGCACTGACCGACGTTGTTCTTTTACAGCTCAAATCTCATGCTAAAAAATCAATACTGTTTTTTAGTGTCGTCCAACTGTTGCATTTATTCGAAGTTTTGCCGGCGTTATTATCACGCTTTTAACAATCTTAATCCAATCCATTTGATAAAATTCTATTTTATTTTATTTTATTTTTATATTATTTTTTTTGTAGGCTCTTTGGTCTCGTGACAGCCAAAGTTCAAATCCCGGTTTGTAAGTCGAATAGTTATTTTAAACTTCTGATTTAGACATTGATAAATATTGTCGGGGTATAAAATGGTATTTTTTTTTTTTGCAACAGATAACTCTGACCCATGTAACACTCTGTCAATAATCAAACTTAAAAGACGCAGGTTGTATTTAGGCCTCCCGCCTTCTTTGTTGAAACTAATGTAAAACGCAACCAATTCTAAATCTTCATGTACGAGCAAATTAGTGGACACACAGTTACATAAAAGGGGACGTTCTCAAATACAGGCTGCTCCAGATTCCAAAGAGGTCCATGTGGTTTGAAACTGTCAATACGGGTCAAAATGGACAGGCCATTATAAGTAATGGGGATTATTTACATTTGCATTGTGCACAAAACCACCGGTTCCCTTTCACTTGGATGATAGACAGAGTGTTACTTGGGTCGACACAAGGTTAGTCGAGGGAGCGTCATTGTCTTCTTTAGCAACCTCTAGTCAGAATGCCCCCAGCCCCCCACCACAATGGTCACCATTGATATGTTTCCGTCGGCAGAGTTTACACTTGTTTTATTGTCCTACTAGCACTAGAAGATTCCATTGAGAGCATGGGTTGTTTTTCGTACAAAAATACCATGGCTCTCCATCTCAAAATCTAATGCCATAGAAATAATACACAAGAAAATAACATTTTATTACGTAAATAATGAAACAATAAATACTTTTCAAAAGTAAAAAATAAATTTCAGCAAATACCAACTACATAATAAATGTGTAATTAATAGATGCGGTTTATGTTATGATCCACACCCCCCCCCCTACATTAAAATACATGTCTGTCTCTAGGTTTGTTTTATGTATAGTAGCGGGCATTATATTATAAATTTTTATTCCGTCATCAATAAAGTATGCGAGTAAAGTGATGTTTTATATTTGGATTATTGATCTGAATTATAAAATCGTTCGAACATGTGGTAACCAGTAACCACTAATAAGGAAACCAAACTATAACCGTTTGCTTATCGTGCTCTTCACATTCACTCGTTAGTCGTTAGTCGTTATTTTCAATTTTTTTTCAATTCAATTTAATTCAATTTATTAAGACACAGATACATTTTTCAAAAAATAATTTTTTTGTCGCGTAAGTGGGGCAACCACATAAGGAAAATACTTGTTCGTGGTTACCCTTTTACAATATAGTAGTCTTTATTCATTAATTAATTAGAGCTAAAACTAAAAACTATTCTCCTTTCTAGTTCTAGTAGAAAGAATGTTAATTGTGTAGTAATAACCATTATTACAATTATTTAACTTGATGTAATAAGATGTAGATCTAATTTAATTGTATAATTATTTGACAATGATTATAATTAGTAAAATACATGAAAAACTTAATGTATGTATGTTCTTTATTTCATTTAGTTCAGCAGAACTAGTATACATTCATACCTACAAACTAAAAGACAATAACAGCAACCTTAAATCTAACAAAATACTAAAATTATTATTATTTAAAATGTAGACTTAAATTTTTTTTTAAACTCCCTCCCCAATGCCCGCAGACGACATCCTTTATCACCACTTAGTTACCGAATGGACACTCCTTTTTCACAAACTCACTCAACTGCTTTTTAAACAAATACATGGATTGACCCTTCACATTATCAGGAATTTTATTGTACATTCTAATGCCACTAGTAAAAAGAGACCTTTCAGAACTACAATTTGTCATGGTTTTAATAAAAAACTGGTTGGCGTTCCTAGTGTTATGATTATGGTTTTCACAGGTTTTCATTAGAAATTCACTTAAATAGTTATCACCTGTATCACATACTATTTTATGTAAAAACAACATACTTTTAAACATAATTCTTTGTTCGACGGAATGGAAACCTAACGCATTCAACATATCCTTCCTATGTGTTCTTTTATTACAACCCAGAATACATCTCATTGCCTTCGATTGAATTTTTTGCAACTTGTCAATATTGCTTTTATTGGTATACAGAAGTGAAGTACAGTAATCAAAATGCGGAGCTATAATAGTCTTAAAAAGTAAAAGTCTTGCCCAATGTGATAAAAATTTACTTATTCTGAATTGCAGTCCAACCTTTTTTGAGATTTTTTTACAAATATATGATACATGTTCATTAAAAGATAAAATGGCATCGATCATAACACCAAGATACTTGACAGTGATCTGGAATTGTAATACTTGATTTTCTATCATAACTCTCTCAGGGTTTTCTTTCAATATAGCTCTCCTCTTTTTAGTAGAACTTGTTATTAACATGCAAGCTGACTTACTTACATTTAATTTAAGTATATTTTTAGCAAACCATTCCACTATCTTCACAATTGCTCTATTCATTCTGTCGCATAATTCCTTGAAATTACTACCGGCTACAAATACTAAAGCATCATCAGCAAATAACTTTAAAAAAACTTCAGGACAGCAAATGTTCATATCATTTATATATATAAGGAAAAGTAAACCCCCAAAACCTACCCTGCGGCACTCCAATATCGCAGCCCATTTTTTCAGATACACTATTATTTATTTTCACAACTTGCTGCCTATCACTTAAATAATCTTTAAACCAATCTAACGCTTTTCCACCAATTCCATATCTCTCTAGTTTTTTTAACAATATCGGTCTATTAACAGTCTCAAACGCACGTTTAAAGGGGTATTTAACCGCTAAACTCAAAAACTATATTTCATTCAGGCTAACTAGTATGAATTTAGCAATTAACAGAAAAATTATTGGGGCCACCATGACCTCCCAAAAAATTGTCAAAAATGACATTTTTCGAGCTAGGTTTCCCCTCGGCAAAAATCTCCCATAAGAAATAACATGGGGACGATCTTTATGCCCCGTGACCTTGGATGATTTTGATCCAAAAAAATATTGGCCATTATTGACGTACTCGACAGCCTTTTCTGTAAATTCTCTATATTTTGTTTTGTAATTTGGGCAAGTAGTTCGGTCACAATATGCTGATTACTAAGATGGGGTGTGATTTTGGAATGCATATTTTTGCGTGTTTGAGGGTATATTTGGGCACAGTTTCAAGACAGAGATGTTATAAAGGGGCATTTTAGATTGGTACTTTACTTTAGTATCTATGTGGACCAAAAAAGAAGCAGGTAAAAGCCGATTTAGAAAATTTTACAAACACCCATTTTCGCCAGTTTCTGGATGAAAAAAATTAAAAAATTCGTGTTAAATGACAGTTACAAGATATAATTTTTTAAACGGTCATTTAAGTGTACTATTGTGCTATAGATCACGTGGTAAAAAATAATTTTTGGGGTTTTTAGCCCCTTTAAGATCTAGCATTACACTTATAAAAATGTTTCCTTTATTAATTTCATCTCTCCACTTGGATATTACAACTTGTAGTGCACTTTCTGTAGATTTATTTTTTCTAAAGCCAGACTGATATTTATACAACAATTCATGTGTTTCAAATAATCCAACAAATGTTTATGAAACCCATATCTCAATCACTTTTTCTAAAATAGGCAATAAGTTTATGGGTTGCAGCTCTTCTGGTTTACTAGGGTTATTGACTTTTGGTATTGGTATTACTGTTGAACATTTCCATTCATCGGAAATCTCCCCATTTTCCAATGACAAATTAACTAGGTCTAATAATTGTTCACTGTATATAGGGCCTAGGCCTATCGAAAGTGTTTTTCAATATGTCTACGCTTATCTGGTCTGGTGAAGCCTTGTATTTTTAAAATTAAAAATAATTTTTTTTTAAGTCATTCAACTGCATTTTTGGAAAACTATCAAAACTAGAATCTACATTAATATGTGTCAAGTCACAATCGACAAGAGGAATTCCAAGTTTAATCTTCTTTACACTTTCGACAATATAATCATGTAATTTCGTGGCAAAATCTGAATCAGAATGCACAACCTCATTGTTATCAAATACAATACTGTCATTTATGATCTTACTTTTCTTATTTCCATTAATGAGGACCTTTAACTCTTTCCACATTGCCTTACCATCGTGCTTATTATAATCGATCGTTTGACGTATAGAACTTTTTCTTCTCAATTCGCAACGTATTGCACAGTGAATTCCTCGCTACTTTATATCTATTCCATTGTATTTGAGTTTGATTCTGCAAAAAAGACTCCCTTTCTGCTATACATTTTCTTCTAGCCTGTAATACATTTTTATTTTTAGCCACCCAGGGCTTAACGTATGATGCATTACTCTTTATAACACTCGTAGATTCAGTAGTTGCCAACTTAAAATTATCACAAAAATTTCGTGCTTGACTTTGGACGTCAGTGCAAAAAGGTAACCACAGGCATTTTTCATTTAACTGATTTTTTATTTTGTCCGGGTTTACTTTATTTCTACTTTTATTTTCATTGACACGGTCTCCTTTAAAAGTGCTGCTTAGTTTAAAATCGTAGTTACATATCAACGTTTCATGGTCACTGATATTACATTCATTGACTACATATACTGATAAATTCTTGTTATTACTGTACATGAGATCTATCAGGGTTGCTGACTGGGCGCCTAATCTTGTGAATTTATCATACAACAATTTTAAAACCAGATGACGTCATAAGCTCTTTCAATTTTATTGCATAAAACTCCTCTTTAAAGTAATCTAAATTAAAGTCTCCTGTTATAATAATATCATGTTTGTATTCTAACATGTCATCCAGGCATTTTTCAAAATATTTTATGAATGCTGCATCCGATTGACTAGGTGAGTGGTACACGCAGTATACTGCGACTTTAGATTGGCCTTTACTGACTTCAACTCCTACTATCCATGCATTATTTTCATACTCAGATTTCACGGCTTTGCAAATTTTTATACTAGGAAAACGCTTAAGTCCCGCCGCGTTGTTGGATGAGCGTATATGGTGCATTGAGATGCCATGTGTTACGCGGATTTTCTGTTGTTCTGTGAAAAAATCATTACTAAGTCGAAGATTTTTTTTAATTAAATTAAATTATATAAAAAATTAACTTAATTTTTATAATTAAATTAAATAAAATAAAAAATTAACTTAATTGTTTTAATTAATCGTAATTTAAAAAAAAAAAAAATCGTAAAATTGCAATTTGCATAAGAAATAATTATTCGATTGCGCTCAAATTTAACACGAATATATTAATTCATGAAATTAAGGTTCTGTAAAAAAATCATTACAATAGGATAAAGCATGTAGGTGTTATAAGTCAAAGAATTGTTTTTAAAAAGAAAAAAAAACATAAAATTTTGATTTTCATGAGAAATAATTTTTCGATTACGCTCAAATTTCACACAAATATCTTAATTCATAAAATTAAGGTTCTGTGAAAAAATCATTACAATCGGATAAAGCATGTAGGTGTTATAAGTCGAAGAAATTTTTTAAAAATCGAAAAAAATCGTAAAATTGCGTTTTTTATGTGAAAAAATTTCCCGATTGCGCTCAAAAACGTGGCAGTTCTAAGTTCAGAGATTTTGAAGGTCTCCATAAAATTTCATTGCAATCTAAGTATCGGTTTAGCCGGAATCGTGTTAACAAACACACAAAAATACAGAAAGAAAAAAAAAAAAAAAAACATTCCGGATTTTTTTCTCCAGTGTAGTGAAATGGAATCTTCGCTTCGCTCGCTACGCTCATCCAATAAAAAATTAACTTAATTTTTATAATTAAATTAAAGTAGGAAAACGCTTAAGTCCCGCCGCGTTGTTGGATGAGCGTATATGGTGCATTGAGATGCCATGTTTTTACGCGGATTTTCTGTTGTTCTGTGAAAAAATCATTACTTAATCGAAGATTTTTTTAAATTAAATTAAATTAAATAAAAAATTAACTTAATTTTTATAATTAAATAAAATAAAATAAAAATTAACTTAATTTTTTTAATTAATCGTAATTGTTTAAAAAGAAAAAATCGTAAAATTGCAATTTGTATAAGAAATAATTATTCGATTGCGCTCAAATTTAACACGAATATATTAATTCACGAAATTAAGGTTCTGTGAAAAAATCATTACAATAAGATAAAGCATGTAGGTGTTATAAGTCAAAGAATTGTTTTAGAAAAGAAAAAACCCGTAAAATTTTGATTTTCATGAGAAATAATTTTTCGATTACGCTCAAATTTCACACAAATATCTTAATTCATAAAATTAAGGTTCTGTAAAAAAATCATTACAATCGGATAAAGCATGTAGGTGTTATAAGTCGAAGACATTTTTTAAAAATCGAAAAAATCGTAAAATTGCGTTTTTTATGAGAAAAAATTTCCCGATTGCGCTCAAAAACGTGGCAGTTCTAAGTTCAGAGATTTCGAAGGTCTCCATAAAATTTCATCGCAATCGGAGTATCGGTTTAGCCGGAATCGTGTTAACAAACACACAAAAATACAGAAAAAAAAAAAAAAAAAAAAAAAACAAACATTCCGGATTTTTTTCTCCAGTGTAGTGAAATGGAATCTTCGCTTCGCTCGCTTCGCTCGCTACGCTCGCTACGCTCATCCAATCATGCCTCACATAAATTACACAACCACCAGTACGATTACTGTACGACATCGCCTGCACAAAATTATATCCTTTGATGTCTAACTCATGCACACTTACTTCACTCGTCACATGCGTTTCGCACAAGCACACTATTGCCGGCCTCCGTTCACACATTAACAGTTCCAATTCGTCCTTATGATGTATAAGCCCCGCAGTATTTAAGTAAATTACTTCATTTGTCGTCTGCAGAGGCGGACTGGGGGGGTAAGGGCCCCGTACGGAAAGTACTTTCGGGGCCCCAAAGGGGTCTGGGGCGAAGCCCCAGCCGCCGGAGGCGAAAATTTTTTCGCATCATTTTACTCTCAAGACGGCTTTTAAAGCAATCTGAGGTATAGTTTGAACGGATAGATGAAGTGACCTAGTCATTGAATATTGTGGTCATACCTCAGATTATATCGCAATTTGAATTTGAAAACAGTACAACACATTCAATGAGAACAGGGCCGTAAGTAGGCCTAGGCTATAAAACTACCGGGTATCAATCAAGGGCGTCCGCAGGAATTTTGTTAGGGGGTGTAAAATTAAAATTTATACTTTCGTGGGACATGTGTGGGAGGTTTGGGGGGCGGAGCCCCCCAATAATAGCGCCGCAGGCGAAATTTTTTAAAATCAGGTTTTTAAGAGTGCGTTTGGTGCGTTTTAGAAACCAAAATAATGTAATTTTGTGCAGTCGATACTCAAAACAAACCCGTCAAATGGAATTGAAACGCTAACGTCCTGACGAGATAGAGTAAAGTATAATGTATAGAAAAATGTATTCATCAGTTATTTTGGTGGGTTACATTACACTCTTATTAACGCGGTACAATGTCCCGAAAACCGTTGAATATTAATGTAAATAGTTATATTATTCGACTCTAATTAATATGTTAATAAAATTGCTTTATAGAGGATTCTAGGGGGACGCCCTTAGTATGTTTGGGTAAAGTATGACCTTGTATAAAACAAATAAATAAAATAATGGTGGGAGGTCCCATCCCCCAAGGTAATGCGGGTCCGGAGCGCACTGCAGCGCCAGTAATTTTTTTGATTCCTACAGATTAAAGTATTTTAACGTGTTTTAGTCAACAAAAAAAAATGGTGACTGGACTATTATTCTATAAACAATTCAACATGGTCTACTCCAGATTTTTACCCGGGTTACCAGCCCCTGGTTACGGCGGTGAATGAGAATATAAATTCTTATCGTCTAATTTTCCCAACATAATTACATGCGGGTTTTAATATCATTTTTTGTAAATGAGAGGTATGGAAAAACTTAGAAGTGAATAAAAAACACTTTGTAGTGTTATAAAAAAATGCGTTTCTTTGGAAAATCAGCTGTTACACATCCATATATTTTTACGTGTACCGGTAACAAAAGTAATAAAACTAAGTTACAGCAATACTAATAATAATAATAATAATAATAATATTAATAATAATAATAATTATTATTATCTATAATAATAATAATAATAATAATAATAATAATAATAAATAGGAAGCTTCGCAAACGCTTTTTCAGGCGCGTTGAGGTATGAGTGTAAAAGCGTAAAATTGCGATTTTCATGAGAAATTATTTTTCGATTGCGCTCAAATTTCACATGAATATATTAATTCATAGAATTAAGGTTGTGTACAAAAATGATAAGAATCGGATAAAGAATGTAGGTGTTGTAAGTCGGGGAAGTGTTTTTAAAAGAAGAAAAAAGTGTAAAATTGCAATTTTCATTACAAAATATTTTTTTGATTGCACTTAAATTTCTCACGAATATATTAATTCATAAAATCAAGGTTCTGTAAAAAATCATTACAATCGGATAAAGCATGTTGGTCGTAGGAAGTCGTAGAAATGTTTATAATCGAAAAAAATCGTAAAATTGCGATTTTCATGACAAATATTTTTTGATTGCGCGATTTCAAAGGCCTTCAGAAAATTTCATCGCAATTGGATTTTTGCAAAATATTTGCTGAATTTTGTATTTGTTGAATGTAACAACAAGGATAAATAATAAATAAGACGATACAACATAATAGGTCTGATATCATTTTAATAGATATATTAAAATGCAAACATTTATTATTGATGTAGCAATTCCACTAAGACAAAATATTGAAACAACGCGGGACGGAAATTTTGGACCAGAGCATGGCTCTGCTAGTCATAAAAGGCGAGGGAAGAGCGTAAGTCCACCTCGCAAGACATCAGTTAGCAAGTAGGGGAGTATCCCTGACACTAGAGGCGACTGGCGAGCTGTGGTCGTCGTCGGTGACCTATTCCATTTCCTTTGACGACCCCCCCCCCATTAAGACGACGACAATGACTACAGGAACGATGACAAAGGCAATGACGACCACGACGCTAGTACCTTTTCTCCCCATGTCCCCTAGGCTAGAGTGCGCATTATATGTACTATCTGCAACCTAGTCAAAACACCTGAAGAGAGTCATACATTGCACCCTAAAAAAGGTTTTCCTTGAAAAAAATTATAAAGGCTATAAAATAATTGATGGCGACCCGCCACCCCCTCTCCATCACCCTCTCAGCACATACTCATTAGAAATTGCTGTTATGGTGTCTACAAAATATTTTGCTGTTGAAAAACGTAAAATGTAAGTTTCTTAGAAAATTCTAAGGTGTCTTCTTCATAGCGTATTCATATGAATTTTGAGATTATTCTTGATACCTTTAAGTGATTTTCTGACTTATAAAACATTTTTTAAAATAATTTAAGTATTATTTCATTCTTTTGGGGGGCCCGCAAACTTTTTCACATTATTTTATATAATATTGAGTGAATTGCTGTCTTATTTGAAATTTCCATAAAAATGTGATCATTTTTATCGGGGCCCCCGTTTCGCGGGGTTTGCGGGGCTCGCCGTTATGCCAGTGGATATATTGACTATTCCCCACAACCCTTACTCTGCCATTAGTAATCGTAAAATTTAATACCGACAGACTGAGTGGCAAATAACGATAGGCCCCGGTAGGCACATACATCCAACATTTACATTGTCTTACCTTTACGTTTTATTTGAATATACGAATGACTGTGATGTGCTCGTTTAAACCTTTGCAATTTTAAGACAAGTTATATTTTCATTTAATAACTTTAAAGGTTTGGGTTGGGTTGGGGGCCCCTAGGGGCCCCCAACCGGGGGGGCCCCGTACGGGATTCCGTAGTTCCGTACCTGCCAGTCCGCCTCTGGTCGTCTGCAGGCGTTCTTCCTATTGCGTCTTGCGGTACACCTTATCCTTAATTTCACCAAACACCCTACACACTTGGCTATGAGCCACATGCCCACAGTCCCATTGCTCCTCCTCGGGTTTCCTCATATTCCTCCTATAACAGTTTATACAGTACGGGTATTCCGCTTTACATTGGTACCAATCGTGGTCATCGCTACAATATTTACAGCATATTTTACGTGATTGGCACTCAAAACTCCTGTGGCCGTAGCCTTGGCACTTATAGCAATGGAAAATATTCTGCTGTTTATTTACAGCACAAATCTCCCAGTCTAGTGCGAGCTTACCTCCTTTACCATTTAGGATTATCTCACTCGTCTGTACATCAATTTCAAACCTTATACGTGCACTGTCCTTACTCCGTGAAAATTTTACATCGTGAATTCGTAGCCAGAAATTGTCAATTGTCCTATCAAGTTCATTTTGTTCGATCAATTTATTTTCTATTTCCGATTTATTTTCATCACAACTCTTTACACTGTCGACACATGACACAAACAGCTCTAACCTAACACATTTTTTGTTGTTTCAATTAGGTACCTCTATTGTCTCACTTTCAGCTAGATACTCTGCAATTTTTTTTTAAGACTCTTGATCATTGCATTTTATTATTGCATTGTCCGTGTTTGTTTTCGGTCAAACTCACCACCTTAGCTTTTATATTAGCTGGGTTTACACTACTTTTTATGATGTTTCTAATGTTGGTTTTACCCTCAGGTTTGGTTTTACCACTAAGACCCTCTGCTCAAAACTGTCAATTTGCTTCTCTACACTCCCACCTTCATGACCCCGTGTTATTGTTGATGTTCTCGACCCACATTGATTCGCAACGGACTTCAAGGTGAGTGACGTGGGTACCGTCACCTCCTCTCTGCTATCTGTTTTTAACTGATCAATTTCATTACGCAAGCTCACATTCTCTTTAGTTAATTCAACAATGTTCTGATACGCTTCTTTTAGCTCATCTTATAGTCTTAGACACACAGCGTCCTTACTACTTCCTTCTGCCTTTTCAGTATCACAGCCTTTACACACCGCAGCGCCGGCGCTGTTTTTTCGTGAGCACGATTTATGAATTTTTTCGCCACATTCTGCACACTCTAAAGACGCTGTTACTTCTCTAATTCGTCGTTTACACCCCACACATTGTACCGGTTCTGTTGCACCATCACCATTCATTGCCCTTCGATTGACTCTCCGCTCTACTCACGCACTACGAGCTGTTGCGACCGACTCCAACGACTGACACTTAAAAAGTAACAAACCATCATATTGTACTATAATATGATAACTAATTAAAAATTTGATACAGCTAAATATAGAAATTAGTAATTAGAATTACTTTTGACATAAACTTTCGGATCAGCTTTCAGTGAAAATGAAAATGAAAATGAGAATGAGAATGAGAATTCAACTCATCTGCCATAGGGAATGGGACACATTTGGCTGTTAGCAAATAGCTATATTCGCTCGGCCAAGATGCATCCGACGTATATGAAACTTTGCAAAGTTGCCAATAAAGCATACATAGACAGCCCTGTGGTCATAGATTTTCCAAATTTTGACTTAATCAGTCAGAAAAAAATCACGAATATGGTCAATTTTTTGAGTTTTTTAACAAATCAAAATTCGTGAAAACTCATTTAATTTTTATAAATTATTTTAAAACAAAATTTAAAAATGTGTTACTGTAGAGCCCTATAATTCCACATTTGTGACATATGTTCAAAATTTCAGACACCTGTGGTGTCAGTTGGCCGAGCGAACAGCAATTTGCCTAAAACGGCCATAATATGATATTAAGGATCAGGGGAAAAGCGAAGTGAGACACACATGACATTATAAGGCTATATTATAGTTATACTGATTCGTTCTTAGCCATGGTTTTTAATTTAATTTTAATTTTAATCAGTCTTTTCCGAAAACCGTCGAGCTTTGAGAGTTAATATTTCCCCAACCATTGATATTAACCCTATATAGCCCCCCAACTTATTAATTGGTAAAGAGTAAATCCACTTGTGTATTTTATTATTGAAAATAGATATTGATTGAGCTATTTCTTATTTCTGGTGGAGCATGGTTATACAATTTTGGACCTAAGAAAGCAATTTGCTTCTGTGATAGAGTTTTGTTTACTCTTGGAATTATAAGATTATGTTTATGGTTTTCTCTTGTTTGTGATTGATGAATAATTTTTCTAGAACTGTTAAGATTGGTATGAACAAACTTTAGGAGATTTTTCGCATACAGCTTAGCATATCGGTTCATGTTTTCTTTTACATGCAAATTATGACTCATTGTGATAGCCTGATTCTAAACCCAAAGCCTGATTGTTTCATGTTAGCCGAAATGTAAATACTAATCGAATATGCGTACATTTATAGCACGGTTTTTGGACTAGTAAGGTTTTGTAAACAGTGGACCGTGGACGGACTAAAAATGTCTACACTTTGTTTTGGCAAATTATATTTGGCAAATTCTTAAGTCGTATCAAACAATATTGTGTTCATTTAATTCCTATGACTAGCAACAATCAGCAACCGTAATTTAACGAGTGAGCGCAGCGAACGTAGTCTATAACGCTACTCGATCGGGCCTTTGGTCGTGATTAATTCTGCTGTCCGGTCCCATACGGCCGAACGGCCAAATAGACTGAGCTGAAATTTTAAACAGACATCCGTGACCAGGTAACTGAGAACTGCTAACAAAATGAGCACAATCCGTTGCGATTTAAACCAGCAAGAAATAAAAACTGAAAAATACGTCGAAATGTATAGGAATTATTTTAACGACAATGGTTTTCATTTTGAAATAATATTTTTTGTTTGTTATTTTCCTGGCTGTGAAATGCCGTGTCCAAGATTCCGCTCGTAGATTGAGTAAACCTTGCAATATTTTCACGTATTTCGTATACCGTACTGGCTATGTTTTCCATAGTATTGTCACAGATGATGGACTACACTGCGTTATATGCATTTCAAAACATGTTAAATAATTTTTAAAAATACAATTCAGAAATTACAAAATCTTTCCCGACCATTGAACCCACGTCTCCCACATTTCGGCTATAAGGCGCTTTAGCCAACTTCGACTAGAAACGCCAAAGTCGTTTTAAGAGTGAAGAGTCATGTTTGAGAACGCGGACATTTGCATTTAAGTTGATTTAATATTGTTAAAAATATTAATGGGTATAATAAGTTTAGGTCATAAGTTTAGGCCATAATGACTCCACTGTACCATGATTGGCTAGGGAGGCGCTTAAGGTAGGGGAAGAAGTGAGACAACGGGTATGTGTTGAGTAACTTGGGAACATTCCTTTTTTCCTACCATTAGGTCTACCTACTATCATAGGCTACAGTGAGCATTATGGCCAACTATGACCTCAACTGTATTATAGCCTATTACTATTATGTATAGAATTATAAACTTAAGCAAATGTTCGCGTTCTCAACACATGGCTCTCGCACTCGTCTAACAACGACTTTGGCGTTTCCCTAGTATTATGGATAACAAAATAATAATATGTGACGAGTAATGAAGGTTTCGGGCGGTAGCCTATGTTGTTACTTCTCACGATATAAACCATGCACTTACCGACAGTGGCGGCTCAAGCCTAAAGCGCGGGACCCTCATTCGGGAGGTCGCGAGTTCGAAACCCGCCCCTGACAATTGACTGATAGTTTTTTAGTGGTTTGGATCCACATCATTCGGACATTCCCTTCACAACAATATCCACATTCCAAAATACCTATATACTTATAACTTACACACGAAAAAAGGCATGTACCCTGGTTATAAAATAAAAAATCGGAACAGCTAACAGTAGGTACAAAGTATGTAACCAAATGCTTCCTACCAGCCTATTTCATTATGTATTAAAAAAATGTGTTTAATTTGCTTATAGGCATAATTAATAATTCAATTAATTAATTAAGGTTTTAAGTACGGTAATCAGAATAATGATTGTAATTGTACCTTTTTTGTTGCTTTTTTACTTGATAATATTATCATTAATATACATAATTTATGTTATAAAAAGAATATGTGATTTTATATATTATTATTATGTATTTTTATTATATATTTTTATATATATTATAATAATAATAATAATAATTATTATTATATATATTTATTATTATTATTATATATATTTAGATTTTGCCTAATTAAAAACTCAAAATCATAAAAAAATTACTTGGCTATTGATTTTGAAACGAGGACTCTAAAAAGTCAATGGCCAAGTAATTTTTTTTATGATTTTGAGTTTAAAATTTTAACTTTTTTTACCACGAAAATGGTTGGCTTGGCGCTCGTCAACGGGCGAAATGATCTTACTTCTTTTCAATGCGAAACTAGGGAGAAAGAATGAAATGCTTGGCTCAACTTCTGTATCTCACAGCATTCACAGCCGAAGACTTTGGAAGGAGAGCTTGGCTGCCGTTTTTTTTACAAATTTTTGTATTTTGGGGTATTCTACTATTATTACAACTTTCGGGATTAAAGTCCCTACAATTAAAAAAGTACTCGTTCATTCCAAAGTTTCTGAAAAAGGAATACGTTCTTTTTTTTACAACGCTTATATTAGCTTCATGTGTTTGTCTGTCTGTCTAACTTTCTGTCTGTCTAGACGTAATCTTATAATCGATATTTCATTACAACGCTTGTATTAGCTTCATGCGCTTGTCTGTCTGTCTGTCTGTCTGTCTGTCTGTCTGTCTGTCTGTCTGTCTGTCTGTCTGTCTGTCTGTCTGTCTGTCTGTCTGTCTGTCTGTCTGGACGGAATCTTATAATCGATATTTCTCCCACTTCTCAATGTCCAATCGAGCTGAAATTTTTCACACATACGTATCCTTGATGACAATAGATGAATCAATTCACAGATTCACTAATTAATCAATTAATTCATCGTTATTAATAATTAACGTTTTATATGGGAATTGATATTTCACTCATTCCCAAAGTAATCGAGCTGATAAAAAAAAAATACATTATCGTTAAGACTAAAAAGTATAAAATAATATTACATGAAAAAAATATTTTTTTAAAAACAACGCTTATATTTAAATGTACTAAAAAGTAAAAAATAAATTTTCCCCAACAAATTTTTGCCTTACTCGGAAATTAAAAGCGTTGGGCGCTTGCGGTATTGACATAGATTACAGAATTTTGCTGTTCATGGAAGGAAAGCGCCCAACGCTTTTAATTTCCGAGTAAGGCAAAAATTTGTTGGGCGAAAATTTATTTTTTACTTTTTAGAACATTTAAATATAAGCGTTGTTTAAAAAAAAAAATTTTTCATGTAATATTTTAAAGTTCCTACCCGACACTGCTTTAGGTGGTTACCTCAAAACTAGTGAATTGTTTGTTACATGGTTCAACCGGCCCAGAGCTTTGAAATACTGAAACTTCAAAGATTGTTATGGATTCAATTATTCACACTTGGATGGTGACTATGGAGACACTGCGATGGATTCGACTTGTTCAACTATTCAGCAGGGAACCAATGTTAAGTGACGCGTTCGGGCCGACTGTCAACGATAATGTGGCATACGACATCCGTGCATATCAGAGCAAATCCACCGGGCGTTCACCTCTCGACACCGAATATCTCCAAAACCTTGACAACCTGTTGAGAAACAGTCTTCTTTACCTTATTTGTTAATAATCAAGATTCTTATTTGCACATAATAAAACTGTAATATATTGAATTCCCTGGGCAGTACAATTTAGTGTTGGAGAAATACGTGAAATGGTTCTGAAAAGGTTATTGTCTGAAACGCCGTTGATGGATGAGCTTTTTTAAAGTTTTTAGTTTGCGTGGGATATCTTTACTTTTGCAAGTGCTTTGTTTTGCTGCCTACGCATTGTAGGTGATTGTTGTCAAGTTTTTTCTATTATTTATTATATATATATATATATATATGTTATATAATTATTATTTACTATTGTTACTTGTTAATTGGTATTATTTACCGTAAAAAACTTATATTAAAAGCTTTATTTCTATGGATTCTGGCTAACTTTTTCAACTTATTCTTTCAAAAGGTACTTCATCACCATAACCTTATTGTCAATGTATAATATGAACGTTGTAGCCCCACCCGTTTGGTCACAATTGGCCTAAATGGCACGAAAATATCGCACAAAAAATAAGCATAACTTATTTTAAAGCTTCTTTTTCTATAGATTCTAGATAACTTTTTCAACTTTTTTCTTTCAAAAGGTACTACATCACCATTAGCCCTATTTTAATGTCCTTGTATAATATGAACGTTGTTAGCCCACCTTTTTTGGTCAGAATTGGCCCAAATGGCACGAAAATATCGCACAAAAAATCGAAAAAAAATCGTAAAAGTACATATTCATTAGAAATATTTTTTTTTTCGATTGTACCCAAAAAAAATTACACCTCTAAGTTCAGAGATTTCGAAGGTCCCCTCCAATTTTCATCAAGATCGGATATGCCGTTTGCCGGTAGAAAAGCGAACAGACAGAAAAAAAAAAAAAAAAAAAAACGAGCAAAATTTTTTGGGGGGTCAGTGAAATTGAAGTCTCGCTTCGCTCATCCAATAATGTCCGTTGTCCACTTAAATAACTACTAGGAAAACGCCTCAGTTGGACGCGTTGTTGAGCGAGCACCGGTACGTGAAAACACGACCCGAGTAGACATTCCCATAATTTTACATACCAATAAGTCTTTAAGGTCTTGACCGATTTAGCTGAAAATTTGAAAATAGGAGAGAATGGTAAAAATCCACCGCCATCTAGAAGACCTTGACATCATTTCCTTGTTTAAACTCTTTGGTTACAAATAATACACTGCTTCCTCGATAGTGTTTTGATTACTTCTAGGTGGCAGTGCATAGTGACCTGAAACAAAGTGCGCCGTTGCCATGGTAACGGGACTTTGGTTTTAATGTAATTTCCGACTACACTACTTATCGGATCAAAATAAAAATAACATATTCGTGATCGGACGTACATTCTAATGATTTTGCCACCTCAGAATTTGTCTCCGTTTAAAGTTTGAAAAAAAACTTTCAATTAACTTTAATGTAACTTTTTAACTTTTTGAACGATTTTGCCACAAAACTATACAGCAAACCCGCCTAGGTGGTATGTACATGTGTGCAAAATTTCAGGTCGATCAGAGAAACGGTGGGGACCTGTATCGAAGCAGTAACAGAAAAAAAAAAACAGACATTCGAGCCATAAGAGTCAAGTGGAGACGCTCGCTTTCGCTCGCTCAAAAAAAGTAATTATTGCAGCTGAGTTGTCAGAATTAATTACATCTATCTATTGTTTCTTCTGCTATTAACGATCATGGCACCTACGATGATAATACCTTATTGGGATTGTTTTCAACGACTAAAATCGGTTTTCCAAAACTTTACAATATACAGTATTTCGCATGCAGTAACATTTTAGGTTAATACTTTCCTTGGGGTCCCTTAAAAGACTGTTGCAAACAGTTTTATAATTTTACAAAATATGCATATAAGTAAATTGGTTAGTAACCTGCAGGGTATCGTAATATCTCCTTTCGTTGACCAAGGATATTTACGAGATGTTTTCTTATTAGGCCTACTTGTTAAATAACTCGTTCGCATGACCTCCGATTGACATGCTTTTATTAGCTTGACATAATTTATAGGTTTGTATATAGTTCGTCCGTTTACAGTTAGCGAATTTCGGAAAATTCGCCGGCTCAGCGGGAACTTTTAAGCTCCTTGCTGTAACCAATTACAAGGGTTGTAAACTGAAATTGAGTCTTGGCTGAGTCGTCAATGTTGCCGGCTGGCTGGAGTTTATTTGTGAGCCTCAATCAGTGTTGAATTCAGGCTTTTCATCCCGGGGGATCGATAATATATAGGGACCAAGTACAGAAAATTGCGCCCTCCCCCCCCCCCCCCAACAATAGTGCCTCAGGCGAAAATTTTGAATATCACGTTTTTAGAGTGTATTTGGTGTGTTTTAGAAAAAAGTTGTGGGCTGAATGCAATACCAAAATAATTTAGTTTTTGTGCAACACTAGAACAACTAAACTAGAAACAAAAATTATTGTCTCAACTTTTATGTGGTTTTTGATTATTATCATCATTATCATCATTATTATCATGTGTATACATTGAATATACATTGAATTACAATATTGATGTTCATTGATATCATTATTCATTGATAAATACTGTACCAGTTGTACTAAAAACCTACTAATAGTAGCAGTGCTTCTAGTTATTTTTTCATCCCGGTGTGGCAAACTTATTTTTTCGGGGGGGCTTCGTCCCCCGGAATTAAACTTAAATTGAACACTGGCCTCAATAATAGTAACCAAACTACGTGACTAGGCGACAGGTTTGCGATGCATTATAATAGAAATGTTAGTCTTTGGGGATCTCTGATAATATTGTGCGAACAAATGTGGTATTTTGTCCCTTTGAGGAAAACGAAATAACTGTTACTGTTTGCGGACGAACTATACTCGCCCTCGCACCGGGAAGACCCTTGGGATCAAGGGGTGTGTGGTTGCCCCCCTCCCCACCCCCCTCGCCTTGGATACGCCACTGGACCCTTGGGATCGGATGGGGGAAGGGGGGGGGGGGTTCACCATCCAAACGTAACCATTACATATTATCCTAATATCTCCACCAAAAGATTTCATTGCTAGTGGAATATATTTTTGTATCCTACGTTGCTTATTTTGGCGCTACTTATTAATGCATGATGCCCAGTAAGCCAAAAATGTTGGCATATGCATGAAAATACGAAGATTTTGGGTGTCCTGTACGTACCCAAGCCTGTTTAAATATTACTAGGAAGCTTCGCAAACGCTTTTTCCAGTCGCGTTGATGGATGAGCTTTTTAAATTTATTTGAATTTTCTATAATGTTATTGTAATTGTTTTTTTTTTCAATATTTACATGGTTTTTATATTATTTCAATAACTGTATTGTAACAAGTAGTTAGCGACTGTAATTGAATTGAAAAGTACCGAATTTCCACATCACCTTATTAAAATTTTGTCTTAATGGAGGTATCGGTTAGACGCGTTATTACCATTTTTTTTACGTGGATGTATCCCCATTAGGCACTACACTTTACCACGAAGACATCATTTTGTTATAGTTTCTGACTATGACAAAGTAGAGTGAACGGGAAGCAACATAGTAGAATGTCTTGCCTCTTCAACGACCGTAGCTGTAAATTCTTCATCATATGAATCTTACCAATCCGATCAAATGGAAATGCTGGGTATATCATTAAGTCATTTAAAGATCTAACGCGAGAGATACCAACAAAGCTCATTCCAATTGCAAACTCTTTAGATCCTAGGCTTATCACAGCCGAGTCAAGGGTCATGCCCTGGCACTTGTGAATAGTGACGGCCCATGCAAGTTGAAGAGGGAATTGAGTGCGAGTGCAATTGGTGCCACTTTCTGTCCATGCCCTTGCAACAGGACAAATTGGTATCATCTTGGGCTTGTGAAATGATGGACCGGTGTAATTATCAAATATAACCAAGACACACAGGGGTTGGTCGTTTGGAGGCTTGGTATGTGGTGCATATATAATGTCTTCCACAATTCCAGTGGCTCCGTTAACAAGGCCTTGCGATGTCCATAGGTTGGACCGCAACATGACACGACTTCCCCGAGAAAGGTAAATAGTTGACTGAAGGCCTTGAGCCACATCATCGGTACCTCGAGAGGCTTTCGTACAGTTGTGCAAAGCAGAAATCTTTGCCACTGGAAGTCCTAGATCAGTTAGATGTTGAATGTTGTGACCAACGACGATTTCTTTAGTTGGAGCCAGATAAAGGGAATGAGAAATTTTTTGCTGCTCTTCAACGCTGAGTGAGGTTTGGAATCGTGTTGATAGCAAAATCCAGTCGTCATGAGTTGGGCAACCTCTGCTCAGTCTGCTTAGTAGGTCTCTAAAGCGCACCTGGGCTGGACTGTCCCCGGCCTGTCGCTGCACCACGGACAGGGTGTGGAAGTGACTAAATGAACGGTATGCCAGTAATCCGTCATTTGTAAATCCGTAAGTACAGGGCTTGTCAGTATACAGTGGTCGATCGCACACCGGAGGAAGCTGACGAATATCGCCAAAGAGATACACAAACATGTTACCAAATGGAAAAATAGCTTCATCTGGTTTAGCTTGACGGGTACGCTCAATCATAACATCATCAATCATAGCAAGGAGAGAGCAACCAATCATAGAGTATTCGTCGATAAGCAAAAACTTCACTGATTTCATTTTAACCTGGTACTCTCGTTCGGTTTTCCCGGCAAGTTCAGTGAATTTGGAAGAGTTTGTACCAATGTGAAGAGCTGAATGAATTGTAAAAGCATTGATGTTGAATGCAGCTACGCCAGTCGGTGCCAGCAATAGGATGCTGTCATCTCCCAACTCCTCACGCAATATCGTTGTCATGGCCTTAATGACGGTGCTCTTTCCTGTTCCGGCTGTACCTTGTACAATTAGGCGATGCACAGAGTTGTACACTGTTTTACATTTAACTGAAGTTATTTGATCTGATAAAATGTCGAGAACTTGTTGTTGTTCAGAGCTGTAATTGGATGAGCGTAGCGAGCGAAGCGAAGATTCCATTTCACTACACTGGAGAAAAACTTCCGGAATGTTTTTTTTTCTTTTTTTTCTGTATTTTGGCTGTTTGTTAACACGATTCCGTCTAAACCGAAAACTCGGATTGCGATGAAATTTTATGGAGACCTTCGAAATCTTCTGAACTTAGAACTGCCACGTTTTTGAGCGCAATCGGAAAATTATTTCTCGTGGAAAATCGCAATTTTACGATTATTTTCGATTTTTAACAAAATTCTTCGATTTATAACACCTACATGCTTTGTCCGATTGTAATAATTTTTTTACAGCACCTTAATTTTTTTAGCGTTATCGAAAGATAAATTTCTTAAAAAATTCGCAATTTTACGACTTTTTAAAATTTTTTTGGCTTATAGCACCTACATGCTTTATTTGATCGTAATGATTTTTTCACAGAACCTTAATTTTATAATTTAATATATTCTTGTGAAATTTTGAGCACAATCGAATAATTATTTCTTATGAAAATTGAAATTTTACGATTTTTTTTCTTTTTTAAAATTACGATTAATTACCAAAATTAAAAATTAAGTTAATTTTTTATTTAATTTAAATTAATTTTTTTTTTTTTTAGTAATGATTTTTTCACAGAACAACAGAAAATCCGCATAACACTTGGCAACTCAATGCACCAATTACGCTCATCCAACAACGCGGCGGGACTTAGCGTTTTCCTAGTTAACGAATGTATGGATGTTATTATCTACTAACATCGCAATACGTTTTATCTCAGGCAAGAAGTTGGAAACGGTTTCAATACTTGGATAGTTGGCAAACGATTCGGTCCAAGGAAATGAGGTATCAAATTCCCTTAAGCCAATCTCGCTCTGTACCGCCTGATCATTGGGCCCCATTCCAGCAATGACCATCCATTCTTCCTGTTCTCTAACAGGTTCTTCCTCATTCCATTCTTCCTCGTCATCTGACTCAATCTCATTGTCCACTTCGCCTTGTGCTACGAGTCCTGCATTGTGAAAAACTATCTTCCATGACTGGTTAGTTGGATTGAGTGCATCCTCACATGTCCATGGTATTTTCAATAAAACTTGTTGGTGATAGTAAGCGTCATTCTTATCTTCGTCTGGTCCAAGAAATAGCTAGGGAAATACCCTAACCACAGCTGGAGTCTTCCGACACACCCAGCGACCCTTCCAGTAATATTTAGATGCCAGATCAAGAAGACAGAGGTTATTCATTGCATCGGGACGTGTGGGATACATGTCGGTTAGCTTCTTGTTGGTGTTGTCTTGAGGCTCGTTCTCAACAGCGAGCGGCACCCATTGATCCCCACCAACGCTGAGAGAAACGAAAGAGCGGCTTGACTGATATAATGGATATCCCATCAGAAGATGGCAGCACTCTTGGGCAGAAATATCACGCTCGGCTAGGGATTGGATTATCAACTTTTGTATACCAAGCTTTGCAGGGTCATGTGCTTTAAACTGTAGTCGTAAGGATGTTCTTCAGCAAGTCATTGAAAGATTTAGACTGTGGCTCGCTCTTTGCGGCATACTTGGCAATGTAATTGAGAACTGCATGTTTAGACATGACCGGCTGTATATCTATGTTAGCTCGCCAAGATTGAATTATGAACTTGTTGTAGCGATTTAACAGTGAGTCGTTGCGTTCAGTTTGCAAAACAAGCTCACCTTTAACATCCTTTGTAAGGTTCGTTTCTTCACACATATTAAACGGAAACTTGAAACGACAATGAAGTAACTCAGAATTCTTTTTCCGTCGTAGGCAATAGCCCTCGCTGCATCGGGTGTGGCGTTGTACTTTATTGAAAAGTTCGGTCAAATCTTTATCAGTGTCTTGTATCTCACTTGGCCGAACTTGGCACGGATGCACAATGGCAGGTGGATCGTTTATTCCCAAATTAACAGTAGAAACAAGATTATGAAAGTAACCGGTTACAGGAGTCACTTGATCTAGGTTTTTGAGGTCTATAGTCCCGGTGCACCTTCTAGCCATAGTAAGCCGTGAACATGGCTGCTTCCACGATGTTGCCATTCATAGCGAAACCAAGAGTCTTTTACATTGAAAACTGGTCCAAGAACTTTCTTAATGTAAAAGGATGCTCTTTCTTGGAAAAACCATGAAACAATTAAAGGATTTTCACAGAGCAATTGACGACGGCGATTAGATGCAAGCTGCTGTGGCATATCTTCCAAGTGTTCGCCAGGAGCGAGAATGTCGTAAAGCTCAGGCCAATGTAAATCTGCTGCACTCAAAGTAAAAAAAAAACAGTAGGCACACCAATAAATTCTACCATGTCTTTCAACTCACCACAACGTTTAAACCAATAAGACTTAGTTATTCTGAGAGATGAAGCAAAGAACATAACTTTATTGGCTAAGTTTGGGTCAGTTTGGAGTATGTCTTTAAGTTGACCAGCTGTTTTGCCATTTAGGTCTACTTTTTTTACCAAAATGTTTCCCTGGCTTATAGCGTTCCATCTCAACACAGAGTTTAGAGCAAAAAAAACGAAAGCGGCTGTCAACGCAAACCTACCATCATGATACTGCATGAGATATTGAAAATATTGTGTAGGTTTGATTTGTGTTTGACGAGATGTGTCCCTCAGATCACCGTCTCCCGTTGGGAACAGAGTGGGGAAGGCTTGTACAATATAACCTTCAGTGGTGAACTCGTTAATGGGCACATTGGATACTGTGGGCCATGCCACTGTGCCGGGTCGAAGGGCGCTGGCAATTCGTTCTTGTTGGTTAATTGGAACTACTTGAGGTACACTTGTGTGTTCAAGCACTCCATCGTCTTTGTCATCATCAACACCTTGAATTTCCATATATTGTAATTCACTATAGACATTTCCATTTTCCGGCAAGGCGGAGAGGACTTGTTCGTTAATTACAATGTCTCCATAAAAACGGTTATTGGTTTTAAGCCATATTAGAGCACGGCGGAGACGAATGGAACAGACGTTAAAGTCTGCAATCTTGTCAGAATGCGCAGATGTGCGTCGAACAACAACAATAGATGTAAGAGTATTTAATGAGTTTGGAAGATTTTGTGCGAATTCAGAAACGTTTTGTGGAAAATTGATGACATTACCACTGTAGGCATATTGTTGTCCTTTGACCCTATACACAGACACAACTGGGTGGATTCGAGCTATGAGAAGACTCTCTATCATAGATAAGCAAGATAATTCTTCTGGCACAACTCCAGGATCCATTTTGTTCAATGCAGTGAACATAACTGGAGACCTTGTGCAGGAAGTACAAATATTTGTAGAAGATAATTTAAGGCCGGGAAATTTCTTGTTACAATTGATACATGTCTTCCAATTCAAATTATTACACATGTGTTTCTCAAAAAGTACCACTTTTGCATTAGAATCAGGTCCTGGAGGAAGACCAGGGGTTGTTCTTCGAGCCAAGTTATTTATTGTTGCTCGTTGACGGTGTTCGGTTACGCGTTGCAAACTATTAGCCCTCCTCTGATTTGTTTGCAATGGAGTTTCTTGTTGGTTAACTTGAGTAACCCTTATTAAACTCATCGCTCTCCTTTGTTCAGTTTGCGAGGAAGTTTCAACCCGGTTAGCTTCCGTCACTCTCTGCAAACTCACAGCTCTCCTTTGAAAAGTTTCAGAGGGAGTTTCCATTCGGTTAGCTTGTGTAACTCTCTGCAAAACTTACCGCTCTCCGTTGCACAGTTTGAGAGAGAGTTTCCATTCGGTTAGCCGACCAAAATGGTGGCCAAGTTTTATTTATTGTTGAAAATATCAACAACATAATCACGGCCCATTGGTCTACAAAGCAACCATAAGGTCTGTTGGATTATTGATTGTTTGTAACAAGGCTGTGAGTAAGGTCGAAAATCTCCTGTAATGTTTTCATAAACAAGGCTGTGAGAAAGGTAAAAAATCTAGCTATATTTTCGTCTTCTTTGGGCAGATTCTGACCAAACGGGCGGGGCTACAACGTTCATATTTCACATGGACATTAAGGTTATGGTGATGTAGTAACTTTTGAAAGAAAAAGTTGAAAAAGTTAACCAGAATCTATAGAAATAAAGCTTTTAACATACGTTTTTTGATTTTTTGTGCGATATTTTCGTGCTATTTGGGCCAATTCTGACCAAACGGGTGGTGTTACAACGTTCATATTGTACATGGACATTAAGATTATAGTGATGAAGTACCTTTTGAAAGAAAAAGTTGAAAAAGTTAGCCAGAATCCATAGAAATAAAGCTTTTAATAAAAGTTTTTTACGGAAAATAATAACAAATTGACAAGAAACAATAGAAACTTGACAACAATCACCTACAATGCGTAGGCAGCAAAACAAAGCAATTGCAAAAGTAAAGATTTCCCACGCAAACTAAAAACTTAAAAAAAGCTCATCCATCAACGCGTCGGGACTTTAGCGTTTTCCTAGTTATAATCCAAGGCACACCCATACACGCACGACGAACAGCCGCGATCATATGGATAGATATCAAGGGGTCTGGTCTGGAAGATACCTACCGTTATCGACCTCGCTCGTGAATATTCGGTTCGTTCCGGCGTCGCTATATTCACAGAGCCATCACTCGCTGACGTCATCTAAAAAGCCGTGGGAAAACATAGTGGCAAATTTTTTTCGTTTGGCTGTATTTTGTACCGATTTGTACCGCCAACGAAAATATTCGCAGGAAAGACAATTGTTTTTTTGTTTTTTTATTCTCTCAGCCAGTCCCTAGAAAACCAGTTGAAAATAAATTTCACAAAAACACAGCTACCTACGTTGAATGGTGTGCTTGGGCGTTGAAGTTTGAAATTATTTTGAATTTGCGATATAACCCGTGTGCCCGATCAGAAAATTTGAAAAAAATAGTTTTAATTTTCTAAAAGAGACAGGTTTCAAAGCCATTCGCTATATTTTGACTTGGTAGCACCTTTGGGAAAATAGAAAAACGTGCTCGAATAGCCATTCTTGGTTTGGGTGAGCGGTCAAATAAGGTTTTTCAATGATTTATAGGAGTCAGTATAGCCAAGGTTAAGTAAATGCAATCACAATATAAAGCTAATAACTAGGATATTTTATTACGACACGAGTCGTTTGTTACTCAATAAAATTGCTGGATGTGAAATAATACTAAGTGAA
>JAMZAV010001923.1:0-125848 GCA_024449915.1 Sweltsa coloradensis | reverse complement strand
ATATTGGAGGCCTACAGAGAAACGGTAAATCTTAGAACTATGAAACTTGGACCACACTTACATGTACTTCAGACGCAGTGACATTTGCTTTCAAAACCAAAATCGGGTAACAGGGATCGGAGAAAATCAAAATTTGGACGATAATCAAACGCGTAATTACCAAGGCGTGGTAATTTGTACAAACTTGAAATTAAACATGCTACTTAACCATTTTAAATATCTTGCGTCCAAAACACAAGGGGCTAAATTTGGGGATGACCATGGGCCCAAAATGACAAAAAACATATCTGAACTTTAAGAAATGAATCATTCAAAGAAAACGCTACAACTGAGATGTTTCAAACGTGGAAAACATTTTGATATCTCTCATTCTTTATCACTTTTGAATATGGAAAGCAAAATTGGGTAACGGGTACCGGAGAAAATCAAAATTATCAAAAGTAGGTAATTCCGTACTCTTATGAATAATACGCTATACTGAGAAAACGGTTCATCTTAGAACTTTGAAACTTGGCCACACTCAGATGTACCTCATATAACCAAAACCGGGCAATTGGGACCGGGGAAAATCAAAATCAAAATCAAAACGCGTAATTACTCAGGCGTAGTAATTTGTACAAGCTTGAAATTAAACATTCTCTTAACCATTATAAATATCTAGTGCTTAAAACACAAGGGGTATCTTTGGGGGGGCCGTGGGCCCAAAAATGTCAAAAAACAACTTTGAACTTAACAAATTTAATCATTCAAAGTTCACACTATGATAGCAAACGAACAACAAAAAGATGTAATATCCAACCAAATACAAAAATGTGTAAAAAAAAAAAAAAAACGGCAGCCAAGCTCTCCTTCAAAAGTCTTCGGCTGTGAATGCTGTGAGATATAGAAGTTGAGCCAAGCTTTTTATTCTTTCTCCCTAGTTTCGCTTTGAAAATAAGTAAGATCATTTCGCCTGTTGACGAGCGCCAAGCCAACGATTTTTGTGGTAAAAGTAAAATTTTTAAACTCAAATCAAAAAAATGGCTTGGCCATTGAATTTGGTTCATGGCCAAGAATTTTTTTTATGATTTCGAGTTTAAAAATTATACTTTTTTACCACAAAAGTCGTTGGCTTGGCGCTCGTCAACAGGCGAAATGATCTTACTTATTTTCAAAGCGAAACTAGGGAGAAAGAATAAAAAGCTTGGCTCAATTTCTATATCTCACAGCATTCACAGCCGAAGACTTTTGAAGGAGAGCTTGGATGCCGTTTTTTTTTTTTTTACAAATTTTTGTATTTGGTTGGATTTAACGTACACAAATCTCCATACGGATATCAACGTTGAACATCAATGTGAACGCGCAGGTAAATATGGAATGTGGTGGAAGGAGAGGCGTGGTGGCAGGACGGAAGAAGATGGAGAGGCCTAGGCCTATCTTCAATGCCGACCCAACCCAGAGTATGGACGTGGCAACAGATGATGATGTTTGGAACTTTTGTCTCGCAATGGATTTTTAAGGTAAATTCTTTGCAACGTGATATCACTTGAAAGATACTTTATCAACATTCATGCGAAATTTGGTATTGATATTACAAACCGTTCAGCTAAATTCATCAACACCTGAACTCGCTCATTTGAGTTGCGTCAAGCTCAGCGTCGTTTTATTTCCATGTAAGTTTTATTTCCATAATACTAGGAAAACGCTAAATTCCCGCCGCGTTGATGGATGAGCTTTTTAAAGTTTTTCTTTTGCGTGGGATATCTTTACTTTTGCAAGTGCTTTGTTTTGCTACCTACGCATTGTAAGTGATTGTTGTCAAATTTCTTTTGTTACTTGTCAATTGGTATTATTTACCGTAAAAACTTATATTAAAAGCTTTATTTCTATGGATTCTGGCTAACTTTTTCAACTTTTTCTTTCAAAAGGTACTACATCACCATAACCTTAATGTCCGTGTATAATATGAACGTTGTAGCCCCACCCGTTTGGTCAGAATCGGCCCAAATGGCACGAAAATATCGCACAAACAATCAAAAACCTTATATTAAAAGCTTTTTTTCTATAGATATTGGCTAACTTTTTCACATTTTTCTTTCAGAAAGCAATACATCACCATTACCTTAATGTCCATGTGAAATATGAACGTTTTAGCCCCACCCGTTTGGTCAGAATCGGCCCAAATGTCACGAAAATATCGCACTAAAAATCGAAAAAAATCGTAAAAGTACGATATTCATGAGAAATATTTCTTTGATTGTACCCAAAAACGTAGCAAGTCTTAGTTCAGAGATTTCGAAGGTCATGTCAAATTTTCATCAAGATCGCATATGCCGTTTGCCCGGTAGAGAGCGAACAAACAGACAGAAAAAAACAAACAAACAAAAAAACACCCGAGCTAAATTTTTTGGGGGGTCGGTGAAATTGAAGTCTTCGCTTCGCTCATCCAATAAAAGTAAATGCACACAAATATGATACATTACTAAACTACTATTTCGTTTGTCGACTTCAGATTAAACGAAAGTAAAAGTTTCTAAAATAATAATTGTTAAAATCTGGTAATAAAACTACGTAGAAACTAATTGGTTTTTGTAAAAAACCATTGCAAACCTTAAAAATTCTTTTGTTGTGATGTGATTATAAAACAGTGACAATCACAACGATCGGTCTGTCATTTACTAGATTTACAGGTGTTTTACTGTTACCACGCGCAAGCTAAAAAATACATATGTCGGTCAAGTAAGCGTCTTGACTCCTTTTCGGGATGACGATTTTAAATCTATTATAAATTGCGTGATTCCCTCAAATTCTGTGATTCAGACTATTATGATAACCTTGGTCTAATGCTGTGAGCTTAGGCCTATCTTTCATGCCAAATGAATCAATAACACCAGGAAAACGCTATAAAGTCCCGCCGCGTTGAAGGATGAGCTTTTTATAGTTTTTAGTTTGCGTGGCATATCTTTACTTTTGCAAGTGCTTTGTTTTGTTGCCTACGCATTGAAGTGATTGTTGTCAAGTTTCTATTGTTTCTTGTCAATTGGTATTATTTACCTTAAAAAACTTATATTAAAAGCTTTATTTCTATGGATTCTGGCTAACTTTTTCAACTTTTTCTTTCAAAGGTACTACATCACCATAACCTTAATGTCCATGTATAATATGAACGTTGTAGCCCCACCCGTTTGGTCAGAATCGGCCCAAATGTCACGAAAATATCGCACTAAAAATCGAAAAAAAATCGTAAAAGTACGATATTCATGAGAAATATTTCTTCGATTGTACCCAAAAACGTAGCAAGTCTAAGTTCAGAGATTTCGAAGGTCCTGTCAAATTTTCATCAAGATCGCATATGTCGTTTGCCCGGTATAGAGCGAACAAACAGACAAAAATACAAAAAAAAAAAAAAAAAAAAACACCCGAGCTAAATTTTTTGGGGGGTCAGTGAAATTGAAGTCTTCGCTTCACTCGCTTCGCTCGCTACGCTCATCCAAATATGCACTCGTGTGACTTTTTAACATTGTATTCTATGTAGCAGGTATAGCTTCAAGGGAGGTATATTAATTTGTATTATTTAGACTATACCTACTCAAATATGGCCTATGAAAGTTGATACATAAAGTACAAGAGTACAAGGAAAGCGGCGAAGTCGTTGTTAGACGAGTGAATGAGTCATGTGTTGAGTACCCGGAATCATTCCCTTTCATCCGCCTACCTAAGGCTGGATCTACACTGCTATGGGTATTTCCTTTCTAGCCTATCATATAGGCTAGAGTATCACATTATGGCCTTACAGTTGACGGGCCCTTACTTCACTCAAAACCATATTATTAAACCTATATATCAATAAACGTAAATGTAAATGTTCCCGGTTACTCAACACATGCCTCGCTCACTCGTCTAACAACGACTTTGGCGTTTTTAAAGTCTAGTTGCCCAAGGCGCCCTTATACCCGAAATGTGGAAGGCCTGGGTTCAAACCCCTGGTCGGAAAAGGTTTTTTTAATTTCTGGATTGTATTTAAAAAAATTATAACATGTTTGATAATGCATACAATACTATGGAAAACATAGCAAGTACGAAATACGTGTAAAGATTTCAAGGTTTACTCTATCTCCCAGCGGAATTTGGGGGAACCTTGAGCGTGCAAGATTCGATACACCTTGGTCACCGCATGTATTCCCAGCTTGAAAAAAAAGATTTCACCAAGAACAAAACTACTGTCGTTAAATTGAAAATTTCCAATTTTTAGGTAGGTTTAAATCGCTACAGATGTTGCTGTTTTGTTAACAGTCATCAGTAAACTCGTACCGGATGTCTGTTTAAAATTTCAGCGTAGGTTTAGAGATTCGGCTGATTTTCGGCGTACACACACGCACAACACTCACAGAATATTATCTAAGTGCCGTTTGACTGGAATGTAAGACTCATAATATTATTATTTTTATTACGATTATTATTATTATTATTATTGTTATTGGTAAGTGTAGTACGAGTTAATATTTCCAACGCGTGGATGTCTGTCTGCGTCCATTTAATGATTCCGAATGAATATGTCAGTACTGCAGCAGCAGTCAGCATATGTATTTATTGCTGTGATCTTGTTTTTACCGTTTAGTTGCGTCTTGAGGATAGACTTTAGTCGGTTCTTGTGTATCTATCAATTTTGCTTTCATTACATTATGTTCAATTCTGGCAGCTTGTGAGAATCCTAAATATTTGTATACATCGTTATCGTCCATCATTCCAATCCTTTTTCCATCATCTAGCTGGAACTCTTCTGCTTGCGTACAGCGTAACCTTACCCTTTTCGATATGTAGCGTCTTACATTTGTCTACTCCAAACTCCATGCAGATCTTGACTAAATTCTAATGTTGTATTGTCTAAGCTGTTTAGTTGATGCATACAACTTTAGGTCATCCATGTACAATAGGTTAGAAATTGTGTGACATACCATATTATTTTCCTTAATTTTAAATCCGTATGTTGATTCGTTAAGCATATGCGACGTTCTGGTTGGTCTGGAAGTTCTGGTGTGTCTGGTAGATTTGAAAGTTCTAGCAGGTATGGCAATACCGGTATTTCTGGTAGTTCTAGTAGCTCTGGTATGAAGTGGTCTTCTTCTTCGCTGTCCTCTGCTGATGTATTGCCGTTATCATGCTCTACCCTGAAACTCACGTATACCGCTGGTTAGAGCAGATGGAGGGTTCGAAAGCTAGTGTAACGGCTTCGTTCTCCTCGACGTCTGCTCGGCAGTCCGGGTTAGTGGATGAACCTATATGACTGTCAAAGTTACACCGTCCTGTCGGATGGGACGTTAAGCCGTTGGTCCCCTTGGTACTTTTCGAAAGGAGTAGGCTACGTGCCGGTACCGGGTTTCCCCTCCTCCTTTCTGTTCATACTTCATCCTCATCTATCACCACTCATCGTCTCGATTAGCCAAAGTGCATAAATATGATACGTTAAGCAATATTCAATCAATTGCCGTTATCATCTTGATGCGCTTGTAGTTCGTCCTTCAATTTGCGTTTTATTCTATTTAATGTTCACTGGTAATATTTTTATTTTTGGATGAGCGTAGCGAGCGAAGTAAAGACTTCAATTTCACTGACCCCTCAAAAAATTTAGCTCCGATGTTTTTTTTTTGTTTTTTTGTTGTTTTTTTTTGTTTTTCTGTCTGTCTGTTTGTTCGCACGATTCCGGGCAAACGGCATAAGCGATCTTGATGAAAATTTAAGGGGACTTTCGTTTTCTCTGAACTTAGACTTGCCACGTTTTTGGGTACAATCGAAGAAATATTTGTCATTAATATCGTACTTTTACGATTTTTTTTTCGATTTTTAGTGCGATATTTTCGTGACATTTGGTCTGATTCTGACCACACGCGTAGTGCTACAACCTTCATATTTCACATGAACATTAAGGTTATGGTGATGTAGTACCTTTTGAAAGAAAAAGTTAAAAAAGTTAGCCAAAACTAAAGAAATAAAGGTTTTAATTTAAGTTTTTCCATATTAAGTGCGATATTTTCGTCATATTTGGGCCGATTCTGACCAAACGGGTGGGGCTACAACGTTCAGATTTCACATAAACATTAAAGTTATGGTGATGTAGTACCTTTTGAAAGAAGAAATTGAAAAAGTTAGCCAGAATCCATAGAATAAAGGTTTTAAAATGAGTTTTTTGAGGTTTATAATAACAATTTTCAAGTAACAATAGAAACTTGACAACAATCACCTACAATACATTCAAAAAGCACTTGCAAAGGAAAAGTGGTCCTACGCAAACAAATAACTTACAAAAAAAAGCTCATCCACCAACGCGGCGGGACTTTAGCGTTTTCCTAGTTAACTGTAATTCTTCTTTGGTCAGCTATTCTCTATTCACTTACTTCTAAAAATGGATATTCACGAACAAACTCTCTATGGACCTCTTGTCGATAACCTATTAAAACAGTCTCTAATAACGTTATTACCCTATAATAGCTACGCATCACACAAATGTTCATATCTTCTGTTTATTTGATGCGCTGTCTCATTTTTCCAGCTTTGGTGGTCTGTAGTGAATTCATTACAGAAACATCCATCGTCTGTTATTTCCTATTTTCCTTGTTCTAGATAAATTATTCTACTAACTGTCAAAGCACTTAAAAAGAATTAAAAACCCTTTTCTCAATGATTCATCAATTTCAGTGCGGTGAAGAGGTCTTCGCTTCTCAACCTCCTTGCCTTTTCGTTTTGACAAATCTTTTCTTATTTGACGAATTTAGAAGACTTCAATCTTCTCGATTCTGCAAAATAATTAACGGTGCTTACGTAAAATGCTAAATATTATACTATTTTAGATATATTACCTTGCTTAAGTTACAAATAATGCCTCTAAATGAATATATGCCTACCACTAACTGTCAAAAATTAACAAAATTCAACTGTTTCAATGCAATTTATAGCCTAGGTATATTCAATCATATATAACTACAAAATAATTGGATGAGCGAAGCGAAGACTTCAATTTCACTGACCCCCAAAAAAATTTAGCTCAAGTGTTTTTTTTTGTTTCTTTTTTTGTATTTTTGTCTGTTTGTTCGCTCTCTACCGGGCAAACGGCATATGCGATCTTGATGAAAATTATAGGGGACCTTCGAAATCTCTAAACTTAGACTTGCTACGTTATACAATCGTCGTACAATCGAAGAAATATTTCTCATGAATATCGTACTTTTACGATTTTTTTCGATTTTTAATGCGATATTTCGGTGGTATTTTGCTCGCGACCGCGCAAACGGATACTCCGATCTTGATGAAACTTTATGTGAACGTTTGAAATCATTAAAACTAGGAAAACGCCAAAGTTCCGCCGCGTTGATGGATGAGCTTTTTAAAGTTTTTAGTTTGTGTGGGATATCTTTACTTTTGCAAGTGCTTTGTTTTGCTGCCTACGCAATGTAGGTGATTGTTGTCAAGTTTCTATTGTATCTTGTCAATTGGTATTATTTACCGTAAAAAACTTATATTAAAAGCTTTATTTCTATGGATTCTGGCTAGCTTTTTCAACTTTTTCTTTCAAAAGGTACTACATCACCATAACCTTAATGTCCATGAATAATATGAACGTTGTAGCCCCACCCGTTTGGTCAGAAGTGGCCCAAATGGCACGAAAATATCGTACAAAAAGTCAAAAAACTTAGCTTTATTTCTATAGATTCTGGCTAACTTTTTAACTTTTCTTTCAGAAAGCAATAAATCACCATTACCTTAATGTCCATGTGAAATATGAACGTTGTAGCCCCACCCGTTTGGTCAGAATCGGCCCAAATGTCACGAAAATATCGCACTAACAATCGAAAAAAATCGTAAAAGTTCGATATTCATGAGAAATATTTCTATTGTACCCAAAAACGAAGCAAGTCTAAGTTCAGAGATTTCGAAGGCCCCCTCCAATTTTCATTAAGATCGGATATGTCGTTTGCCCGGTAGAGAGCGAACAAACAGACGGAAAAACGAACAAAAAAACAAAACAAAAAACAAAAAAACACCCGAGCTAAATTTTTTTAGGGGTCGGTGAAATTGAAGTCTTCGCTTCGCTCATCCTATTAGATATGTTTTGATTTTAGGGACATTTGAAGAAATATTTCTCATAGAAATCGTACTTTAACGATTTTTTTACTATTTTTTCCCCGATATTTTCGTGATGTTTGGGCCAATTATGACCAAACGGGTGGGGCTACAACGTTCATATTTTACATGGACATTAAGGTAATGGTGATGTATTGCTTTTTGAAAGAAAAAGTTGAAAAAGTTAGCCAGAATCCATAGAATAAAGGTTTTAATATGAGTTTTTTTAGGTTTATAATAACAATTTACAAGTAACAATAGAAAGTTGGCAACAATCACCTACAATGCATTCAAAAAGCACTTGCAAAGGAAAAGTGGTCTTACGCAAACTAAAAACTTACAAAAAAAGCTCATCCATCAACGCGGCGGGACTTTAGCGTTTTCCTAGTGGAATAAATAATTAAAACTAATACTTCCCTTCAATGTCACTTGTAGTACGTCACTAGTAGATCAAGATGCAGTCAAAATTTGAGACAGAATGCTTGTATTTCAACGGAAATAAGAAATTTAACCAGCAACTTATCTCGAGCTTGACTAGCTTGTAACCCCAACAATGTTGGGGGTTTTCTTCTTCTTTTTCTTCTTCTTCTTCTTCTTCTTCTTATTATTATTGGATGAGCGTAGCGAGCGAAGCGAGTGAAGCGAAGACTTCAATTTCACTGACTTCCCAAAAAAATTAGCTCAGTTTTTTTTTCTGTTTGTTTGCTCTCTACCGGGCAAACAGCACATGCGATCTTGATGAAAATTAAAGGGGACCTTCGAAATCTCTGAACTTAGACTTGCTACGTTTTTGGGTACAATCGAAGAAATATTTCTCATGAATATCGTACTTTTACGATTTTTTCGATTTTTAGTGCGATATTTTCGTGATATTTGGGCCGATTCTGACCAAACGGGTGGGGCTACAACGTTCATATTTTACATAAACATTAAGGTAATGATATGTATTGCTGTTTGAAAAAATAGTTGAAAATGTTAGCCAGAATCCACAGAATAAAGGTTTAAATATGAGTTTTTTGAGGTTTATAATAACAATTAACAAGTAACAATAGAGACTTGACAATAATCACCTACAATGCTTTCACAAAGCACTTGCAAAGGAAAAGAGGTCCCACGCAAACTAAAAACTTATAAAAAAGCTCACCCATCAAAGCGGCGGGACTTTAGCGTTTTCCCAGTTATTATTATTATTGTTATTATTATTATTATTATTATTATATATTATTATTATTATTATTATTATTATTATTATTATTATTATTTTTATTATTATTTTTATTATTATTATTATTATTATTATTATTATTATATTATTATTATTATCATGATTACTAGGAAAACGCTAAAGTCCCGCCGCGTTGATGGATGAGCTTTTTAAGTTTTTAGTTTGCATGGGATATCTTTACTTTTGCAAGTGCTTTGTTTTGCTGCCTACGCATTGTAGGTGATTGTTGTCAAGTTTCTTTTGTAACTTGTCAATTGGTATTATTTACCGTAAAAAACTTACATTAAAACCTTTATTTCTATGGATTCTGGCAATTTTTTTCAATTGTATTCTTTCATTAAGGTACTACATCACCACCACCTTAATGTCCATGTATAATATGAACGTTGTAGCCCCACCCGTTTGGGCAGAATTGGCCCTAATGGCACGAAAATATTGCACAAAAAATCAAAAACTTATATTAAAAGCTTTATTTCTATGATTTCTGGCTAACTTTTTCAACTTTTTCTTTCAGAAAGCAATACATTACCATAACCTTAATGTCCATGTGAAATATGAAGCCTTACCCGTTTGGTCAGAATCGGCCCAAATGTCACGAAAATATCGCACTAAAAATCGAAAAAAATCGTAAAAGTACGATATTTATGAGAAATATTTCTTCGATTGTACCCAAAAACGTAGCAAGTCTAAGTTCAGAGATTTCGAAGGTCCCCTCTAATTTTCATCAAGATCGCATGTGCTGTTTGCCCGGTAGAGAGCGAACAAACAGACAGAAAAACTAACAAAAAACAAAACACCCGAGCTATTTTTCTTGGGGTAACGTAAGTGAAAAACAAACAAAAAAACAGAAAGTCAAATTGAAGTCTTCACTTCGCTCGCTACGCTCGCTACGCTCATCCAATTATAATTATTATTATCATTATCATTATTATTATTATTTTTATTATTATTATTATTATTATTATTATTATTATTATTATTATTATTCATTAAATGCACAGTCTACTTGCATAACCCAGCCTCAATCATTGTTCATGCCAAAGGTCAGCTCAGCTCTAATTCAGAAAATTATACAAGGCTTGGACAGTTGTAATCAAGCAGGAGCAGGTGGAGTACGTGTTATCGATTTAAAATATGTTGATAAACAGGTCAGCCCAATAATTGCTAAAATTATAAATCTTTCTATCACAACGGGAATTATACCACCTGCTTTACAAACGTCAATAATACGACCTATTTTTAAAAAAAGGTGACCATCGGTATTTACCAACTATAGGCCTATTGCATTATTACCGACAATAGGTAAAATTATGGAACGTGTAGTGGCGGAGACGCTTAATAATTACTTGGAGAAATTCAAAATTATTAACTTGAAACAATTTGGATTTCAGAAGGGAAAGAGCACTGCTGATCTCCTTATTCAATTAACAAATCTGGTTAATTCTAAGTTGGACGAAAATAAACATGTTGTTGCCACTTTCGTTGATTTTAGTAAGGCATTTGATACCATTAACCACACCAAATTACTAGGTTGCCTGGAGAGGATTGGTATTCGGGGACCAATTATTTTAAATCCCGCCGAATTAAAGTAAGAATTGGGAGCACCCTTAGTCACGAGAGAGAGGTGTTAACTAGAGTTCCGCAAGGGTCCATATAAGTTCCAATTTTGTACTTAATTTATGTTAATGACATGGTTAGTTCACTGAAATTTTGTTATATTTTTTTATATGCAGATGATGTAGCTCTTGTATCGGTGCATAAAAATATAAAAATAGCAGAACTTTACATCCAAACTGACTTTAATACCATACTAATGTGGATTCATGACTACAGTATTGTTATTAAATGCGAATAAAACAAAACTTATCCATATTTGCTCTCCACTTAACCGTAATTCGTGTGAGGAAGTAAAAGTTATTTGTCACTCAAATGAATGTTTAGGCCTACATAGACGAGCAGACATAACTCTATGTGGATGTGAAGAGTTTATTAAAAAGGGGACAGTCATTTTTATTTGGGTTTAGCTATTGACAAGTTTTTCAGCTGAGAACCTCACACAGATTCAATATGTAAAAAACTAAGGTCATGCCTCAGTCAATTGTATTATCTCAAAAACTGTTTGCCTTTTCGTTTGTTACGTAGCGTTTACGTGGCTCTAGCCGAGTCTGTTATTTCTTATGGTTTACTTTCTTGGGGTAATGCTGCCGATTATCATTTGAGTAAAATATCGACCTTACAAAATAAATTAGTCCGCTTAATTCGACCACCACGTTATGATTACCTTTCTACTCGTGAAACTTATATTTATGCAATGTGCTTCCTGTAGAAAAACTGTTTAAATATAATATTATTGTAACATACTACTTCAAAAATGAATTTAAAGATATAATACTAAAAAATAAAGTCAGTCGTAGTTTTCACACTGTTCAATTTAATGTACCTTCGTTTCATAACAAATATGGCCAACGGAGATTAGAATATTTAGTGCCGAAGTTATTAAATGAATTGCCTATCTTTTTAACCATGTGTTCATACTTCAGTGAGATTAAACGGAATTCGAAAGATTATTTTTGTTGAATACATAAAGGTGTTTACCAATTTTTGGCTAAAAATTGTTTTTGTTTGTTTTTTTGTGTGTGTTTCTGAATAATTAACATTGATTCATTGGAAATTCCGCTGTTTTTGATTTGATTGATTAATTTTTGTATCTTTATTATTGTAATTCTTTGTTATTTCTAAACTAAATGTCTATTAACAATCTGTGTTTTTTTTGTATTTAATCTGTATTAGGTGTTGGTTTGTGCATACATGTAAGTGACCGGTGCGCTCTCAATATTTGTTCTATGCGCCCCACTAATAAGCTGGTTTGCAGCTTAGTGGGAAAATATTTATGTTCTGAAGAATGTATATTGCAAAGTATGTACAATTATTAAAAAGAAAATTATTATTATTATTATTATTATTATATTTATATTTTATTATTATTAAGAAGGCAGTGACAGAAGTCATATCACCTCTTGAGAATATAGTCCTTCAAAAAATGAAGTGTTTTTAGGTTTCTAAGCTATAAATAATGATACTTTTTATATGTTTGTGTTTGAAATGTGCAGCTATACGTGGGGTATCGTTAGTAGGTATGTACAATTATGATTTATGTTTTTATTTGACATTTTAACTTCAGTTTACTCATTTTTTCATTTTTTGAAAATGTAAACAAAAGCCAGTTCTCTATGTGCATGGCTTATTTAACTTCTTTGATAAAGATACTTTACTCGACGCAAAACTCCACCAGGTCAGATGAATCGATCACCTTTAGTAAAGAATTGCTCTTAAATGTGTGTAGAATGTGCCTGAGAATAAACATGGATGATACAGATGACTCTTTAAATACCACTAAAGCTGGTAAACCAAGGAAGCGTATTAAATGGACACAGAATATGAACATTTATATTATGCGTATGTTTTATAAGTTAACTAGACTTGAAACTCAAGTTAAAGGATACAGGAAAATTCTGCATCAAGCATTTAAAGTGGAATTCCCTCACATAGGTCAAAATGTAACAGAGCAAAGAATTGCAGACCAAAGGCGAGCAATTATAGTGAAAAAATTGTTGAATCCAGATATAATAGAGAGGATTAAAGAAGAAGTATCTAAGGAAATAGAGGGACAGTCTCCAGACCTATCAAGAGTAGTAATGAATGCAGATATAGATATGCCTACCTCGTCTCCTCAGGTGATGGTTGATAGTCATCGAGCGGACACGAGCAGGAGCATGAGCTGGATTCACGACGAGCGTTTACTCTGTCACAAACTCCACATTTCACACAGACGTTTTCGGAGCATAATCAGTCCAATACCACTAACTCAGTTGCTGAAGATACCAGCTTGAACCATTCTAATCTTTGTTTTGATTTGCAATATAACCTACCATTAGAAGGGATTGGAACACCTTTATTTACTAGCACACAGAATAACGGGTATAGGTATATTAGCAATAAAACAACACCGGTCAATGGTGGTGTTACTATGAGGAAAAGGGACCATCCACTAACACCTCCTGGGTATATACCTATGAGTGCTGCAAAGATCAGGGAAACACTATTAAAATTAAGTTTAAATGACATCAATGTATTGAACCACCAAGAAAAAATGATACATGAATTGAATTCTAATATCGCTGTAATGAGTAAAGAGATTTGTACTGACGGGTCAAAAAGTAATGATAAGTTGTTATATTCAGAAGTCACTACCTTAGGACGAACTAAATCGATGGATCAAATTTCACCAGCAGAAACTGTTACCACAAATTTCTGTAGTAATCGAGCCCAAAATACAGAACCGAAAAGAAAAGGAACAAATAAAGCAATCGTGGCAATGAATACAATTCCACAGCTATGTTCTGTACCTACGGATAACACGCGGTTTTCATCGCCTCCTCGGTTAGTGATGGAGTATCCCCCTTGTTATCAGTTGACTGATTTAACAACACCCTCAAGACCAAACTTAAAAAGGCCACTACCAAAGAAGAATCGAATGGAACACCAGAAAATACAGTCTTTGTCTAGCTGTGTCAAAGGTATTAATTATTATCACCATGATTCCTTAAATGTTAATCAGAATGTGTTGCCATCAGAACTATCTCCCTCTCGACAGAAACGAAGGTCGCACCACTTACCTCGAGGAACTCGGACAGTCAACCATAGCAACTCTACCTTGCCTCTAGAGAATACTACTCCAAAAACATTGAAGGGTTTACAAACTCCTGGCACCGTAGACCATATTGACAGTTCTGTCTGGATTAACCGTATAGAGCGAGCACATTCGATCGGATGGGACGAATTTGAAAATGTTCTCAAATTATTGTCAAATGAAATGAAAAAACCTATTAAGTTTAAAAGTGGAAGAACTAATGGGTTAGAGAATAAAGAAGTACAACGGGGACTTAGTAAGGGACGTGGTAGACGAACTAGAGGGAACATGCGTGGAGGAGCTGGAAATCACGGACGTGCTACTAGACATAGTAACCGACACAGAGGTAGAAGACATGGCTATCACAAAGGCGATGAATCAGTTTATTCAGACCATATAGACAAAGATACCTTGAATGTTACAGAAGATGCAACTAAAATTCAAAAGTTGTATCGGTCGTCAAAGAAGACTGCATTTAGTTCGATCATGGGAGGTGAGTCGCCATTTTGTCAGATTGATAATGAGAAAATAGATGGATATTACCGAAACGTGTTTAAGGACCAAGGACGGAACCTCCTGAATGTGTACCCGACCTTAATCCTGGAATAACTATCAATAATGAGTCAATTACACGCTCTATAACATCAAAAGAAGTGATAGACCGATTATCAAAAATGAAAAATACTGCACCTGGCCCAGACTACATTAAATATGCCGATATCAGACGATTTGATAAGGATGGTGATATTGTGGCTGCGATTTATAATGTGTGCTTAAAAGAACGCCGAATCCCTAGTGAATGGAAACTATCCCGGACCGTATTAGTTTACAAACAAGGAGATAAAGATGATTTATCGAATTGGAGACCTCTAACTCTAGGACCAACATTAGGGAAGCTGTATGCTGGGATACTTGCTGATAGATTGACCTTTTGGGCCACTTCAAATAATATAATTTCACCTATGCAGAAAGGTTTCTTAGAATTTGAAGGTTGTTTGGAACATAACTTTGTGCTTCAAACAACAATTGACGATTGCAGACGCAAAAACTCAGAAATTTGCATGGCATGGCTTGATCTATCAAACGCTTTTGGTTCACTGCCACATGCTTACATTCAGGGCACACTTAAACGATTAGGTATTCCTCAAGATTTTCTCAACATCGTTGCAGATATGTATGATGGTAGTACTACCGCAATCAGGACTAGTGATGGGTACACAGACAGCATTCCCTTACAAGCTGGAGTAAAGCAGGGTTGTCCCCTGAGCCCAATCCTGTTCAACCTTTCAATGGAGCCAATTATTAGAACAGTGACATATGTAAGTGCTGAAATGGGTTTACAAGCTGTATGACAAGCATATAAGTGTGCTTGCTTATGCCGACGACCTTGTTGCTGTAGGTAAAGATAGTGCTGCACTTCATTTTCTTCTCCGCATTTTAGATGATGTTACTACACTGGGCTGGATTAAGGTTTAAAACCCAAAAGTGTGCGTCATTACACGTACGTAAAAGTCAAACCATAAACACACAGTTTAGTGTACAAAACAGGTAATAATGGTTACACTGAAAGATGGAGAAGCTTACAGACATCTTGGAGTGCCAACTGGATACAATGTTAAACAGACACCTATTGCTGAAATACAACAGATGAGAGAAGATATGCACAAAATAGACTGTTCTTTGTTAGCGCCATGGCAAAAGTTAGATGCGGTCCGAACGTTTCTTTTGTCTAGACTGGAATTCATTATGAGAGGTGGATCAATGAAAAAAATCACTTTTCAGACAGTTTGACTTGGAAATAAAGTCCCTCTGGCCAAGAAATGGATGAATCTTCCTCAAAGAGCTAGTCCAGAAGTTGTTTACATGGCCATGCATGAAGGAGGAGCAGGTGTTATGCCACTAGGTGATTCTAGTGATGTACTTGCAGTTACTCATCCGTACGACTGTTGACTTGCAGAGATGCATTTTGTACGAGAAATCGCGTGGGCGTCTATGAGAAGTGTTGTTAAAAAGAAGATAGGCCGAGCTCCTAATAATGATGAATGTTGCCAATATCTTAGTGGCTCTATGGAAGGAGATTATGCGCGACATGAAGGAGCAATCACTTCAATCTGGACACAGGCAAGATCTGCATCACGACGAACTTCGTAACCGGATTGGCTTTTTATGGACATATGATGTTGCCCGACAAGAGCTATGTATCAAAGTTTCTCGGCCACAAAAGATGCCTGACATTGCGTAGTTCCACCAGACTCACGCGGACTATTAGCCAAGACACTGAGAACAGCAGTGCGTGATTCCTATAGGGAGAAGTTATTGCATAAGAAGAGCCAGGGGAAAGTATTTATACTTATAACAAAGTGTTATGCAAGCAACCATTTTGTCGCACAGGAAAACACACCTTTTGTGATTGGCGTTTTATAAATAGAGCCAGATTGAATGTCATGCTCTAAATGGAAGTCGATTCTGGGGTGAGGGATCTAAGTCATGCCGATTGTGTAACTATCCGCAAGAGACTCTGCCACGTGTCATAAACCATGTATGCGCCATTCCAGAGCATTGCAAAAAAACGCCATAATGATGTACAGAATCGTCTTGTAGCAGCACTTCCCAAAAACCGGCCAAAACTCACAGTAACTGTTAATCGGCGTATTCAGCTGATAACAACTCAAAATTACGGCCTGATATCATTATCAAAGATGATACTTTAAAAACTGTGAGAATTATAGATGTTGCTTGTCCATTGAAAATGGCGCAGATGCGTTCATTTTAGCAAGACTACGTAAGGAGGAAAAATACCGGGAGACTGCTAAGGTATTGAATCAGAAGGATACTCTACCACAGTGGATGCCTTTATAGTCGGTAGTCTTGGAGGATGGGACCAAGAAAATGAACGAGTATTGCGCGCCTTAGGTATTAGTAAGAGATGTGCTACATCAATGAGGAAGAAAATGGTCAGCGAAACTATCAAGTGGTCTCGAAATATATATGTGGAACACGTGTCCGGCATAAGACAATATTCAGATTAGAAAGATAGTAAAATGATCTGTTTATGTACCGGTACAAGGTGATATTTGCTAAGAAGTGCCAGTGGCAGCGCTTCACGACAGTCCGTCGGTGGCGAATACGCTCAACATAGCGTCATCACACCATTCAAGGTGATAAAACCACGGGTGGGAATGAGGTATTCTGAATATCATTATCATGGCAAAAGATTTCAGTAAGCCCCACAAATCAAAGCGATTGGCTATAATTGCAAAACACTTTCCACACGATGAACTGTCTCAAAGATACAAATTTTACATTAATGACGAGATCTATGATGAGATCGCGTTTTACGAGGAGTTGATAATTGTTGGCTAACTTTTTCAACTTTTTCTTTCAAAAGGTACTACATCACCATAACTGTAATGTCCATGTATAATATGAACGTTGTAGCCCCACCTGTTTGGTCAGAATTGGCCCAAATGGCACGAAAATATCGCACAAAAAATCGAAAAATTAAGTCCGATATTCATGAGGAATATTTTTTCGATTGTACCCAAAAACGTAGCAAGTCTAAGTTCAGAGATTTCGAAATTCCTGTCAAATTTTCATCAAGATCGCATATGCCGTTTGCCCAGTAGAGAGCGAACAAACAGACAAAAATACAAAAAAAAAAAAACACCCGAGCTAAATTTGTTGGGGGGTCAGTGAAATTGAAGTCTTCGCTTCACTCGCTTCGCTCGCTACGCTCATCCAAATAGTTTAATGTTATATTCAAATAAGTCTGTCTGATCCATGTACTAGGAAAACGCTAAAGTCCCGCCGCGTTGATGGATGAGCTTTTTAAAGGTTTTAGTTTGCGTGGGATATCTTTACTTTTGCAAGTGCTTTGTTTTGCTGCCTACGCATTGTAGGTGATTGTTGTCAAGTTCTATTGTTTCTTGTTAATTGGTATTATTTACCGTAAAACACTTATTTTGAAAACTTTATTTCTATGAATTCTGGCTAGCTTTTTCAACTTTTTCTTTCAAAAGGTACTACAACGTTGTAGCCCCACCCGTTTGGTCAAAATTGGCCCAAATGGCACGAAAATATCGTACAAAAAATTAAAAAACTTATATTAAAAGCTTTATTTCTATATATTCTGGCTAACTTTTTGAACTTTTTCTTTCAGAAAGCAATAAATCACCATTACCTTAATGTCCATGTGAAATATGAATGTTGTAGCCCAACCCGTTTGTCAGGATCGGCCCAAATGTCACGAAAATATCGCGCTAAAAATCGAAAAAAATAGTAAAAGTACGATATTCGTGAGAAATGTTTCTTCGATTGTACCCAAAAACGTAGCAAGTCTAAGTTCAGAGATTTCGAAGGTCCCCTCAAATTTTCATCCAGATCGGATATGCCGTTTGCCCGGTAGAGAGCGAACAAACAGACGAGAACAACAAACAAACAAAAACAAACAAACAAAAAAAACACCCCAAGCTAAATTTTTTGAGGGGTCGGTGAAATTGAAGTCTTCTCTTCGCTCATCCAATAATAATACTAGGAAGCTTTGCAAACGCTTTTTTAGGCGCGTTGTTGGATGAGCGTATTTTTTTTAAACGAAAACAAGCGTAAAATTGCGATTTTCATGGGGAATAATTTTTAGATTGCGCTAAAATTTTACACGAACATATTAATTTATACTAGGAAAACGCTAAAGTCCCGCCGCGTTGATGGATGAGCTTTTTAAAGGTTTTAGTTTGCGTGGGATATCTTTACTTTTGCAAGTGCTTTGTTTTGCTGCCTACGCATTGAAGGTGAATGTTGTCATTGTCAAGTTTCTTTTGTTTCTTGTCAATTGGTATTATTTACCGTAAAAAACTTGTATTAAAAGCTTTATTTCAATGGATTCTGGCTAAATTTTTCCACTTTTTCTTTCAAAAGGTACTACATAACCATAACCTTAATGTCCATGTATAATATGAACGTTGTAGCCCCACCCGTTTGGTTAGAATTGGCCCAAATGGCACGAAAATATCGCACAAAAAGTCAAAAAACGTATATTAAAACCTTTATTCTCTCGATTCTGGCTAACTTTTTCAACTTTTTCTTTCAGAAAGCAATACATCACCATTTCCTTAATGTCCATGTGTAATATGAACGTTGTAGCCCTACCCGTTTGGTCATAATTGGCCCAAATGGTACGAAAATATCGCCCAAAAAATCGAAAAAAATCGTAAAAGTACGATATTTCATGAGAAATATTTCTTCGATTGTACCCAAAAACGTGGCAAGTCTAAGTTCAGAGAAAACGAAGGTCGTGTCAAATTTCATCAAGATCGCATATGCCGTTTGCCCGGTAGAGAGCGAACAAACAGACGGAAAAACAAAAAAAAAAACAAACAAACAAAAAAAACAAAAAACAACGGAGCTAAATTTTTTGGGGGGTCGCTGAAATTGAAGTCTTCGCTTCGCTCATCCAAAAATTAAGGTTCTGTAAAGAAATCATTACAATTGGATAAAGCAAGTCGGTGTTATAAGTCGAAGAAATTAAAAAAAATAAAAATAAAAAACGTAAAATTGCGATTATCATGAGAAATAATTTTTCGATTCCGCTCAAATTTCACACGAATATATCAATTTATAAAATTAAGGTTCTGAAAAAAATCATTACAATCGGATAAAGCATGTAGGTGTTATAATTCGAAGAAAAATAAAAAATCGAAAAAATCGTAAAACTGCTATTTTCATCAGAAATAATTTTTCGATTACGTTAAAATTTCACACGATTATATTAATTCATAAAATAAAGGTTCTGTGAAAAAATCATTACAATCGGATAAAGCATGTATAGGTGTTATAAGTCAAAGAATCATTTTTTAAATCGAAAATAATCGTAAAATTGCGATTTTCATAAGTAATAATTTTTAGATTGCGCTCAAAAACATGGCAGGGCAGTTCTAAGTTCAGAGATTTCGAAGGTCTCCAGAAAATTTCATCGACATTGGAGTATCGGTTTAGCCGGAATCGTGTTAACAAACAGCCAAAAATACAAAAAGAAAAAAAAACATTCCGGATTTTTTCTCCAGTGTAGTGAAATGAAATCTTCGCTTCGCTCATCCAATAACTAATCATAATCCACAGACAAGCCACGTATGTGGCTTTGTGGACAACAATGTCAAATTATTATAATACAACATTGCATGTAATATTATTATTTTAATTAAAAAAAATATATTATTATTATTATTCTTCAGAATATGGTAAATAAAATTAAATATGACACCACTTCCGCGCTTTTGCAAAATTTTATTTTCACTCTAAATTAATCACAAAATAATGTTTTACACTGCCCAAATCACGTGAGCAATTTTCAGCTATATAATTATTTACAAATTAAGATTTAATATGATGCTTCTTGCTTGAAAAAGATCAAAAATTTGGAATTTAAAAAAAAATACGCCAATATTAAGAAGACAAGCCAAAATACATTTTTCATACTTCATACTACAGGAAATTATTTAAGTTGTTGTTAATACTAAAAAGTCAAATTTTAAACTTGTTCATATAAAATGTAATTGTTATTGACGGTATTGTGTGCCAGAATGGCAACTGTAACAAAAAAGTTATAATATTACAACAGTTTTATTATTTATTATTATATGAGGATTTTCAAAGAGAGGGTTGTCTTAGACATTCAGGATATGAGTGTCGTAAGGACCCGCCCCCCTGCACCCAGCCACCACGTTACTGAGTTAATTAATGCAAACACCAAACAAGTGCTTAAAGGGGAGCCATCAACATTAGTTAGGTCGCCTTTGGCAAGCCATCGTATGAAAGAAAACTTGAGTCGTTTTTTTTTGCGGAATTGTTCTGTTCTTCGTTTTTAAAATTACGCAAGAATTAATCTCTCTCGCAACATTAAATTGTGAAGCTCGCTGTCAACTTCCCTTTGCTTGAGTTTTTTGTCTGCTGGTATAAAAACACGAGTTTTTTGTGCAAAGGTATTGTCCAAAGAAGAAACTTGTACTTCGAACAACATGAAAGTATGTTATACTTTCATGTGGAAAACTCGTGTCTGTTAAAATGCGCAAGGAAAACCGTTTTCAGCTGTAATCTAATGGAGAAGGAGAAGGAGAAGGAGAAGGAGAAGGAGAAGGAGAAGGAGAAGGAGAAGGAGAAGGAGAAGGAGAAGGAGAAGGAGAAGGAGAAGGAGAAGGAGAAGGAGAAGGAGAAGGCGAAGGAGAATGATGTATGTAGAATACCTGCATTTTTACACGCGTATTTTTGGCGCCACAGAAGAAAGAGGCCTACTCGTGGGGTTCCGAAGATAAAGAATACCTGCCTCTCTCTATTTCTCATGCATATTTTTTGCTCCAATTTTTTTTGTTTTGTCAACAGTATCCGTCGCGTTGAAGATTAAAAAGATCACAATTTTATTGTGATGTATACAACGTCTATTGGCATGTTAAACAATTAATTTTATAATTTGGCATGTTTTGTTTTTTATATCCTGTTTTAACATAATGCTAATAATCGGAAGGAAATCTCTTTCCTTTCGGCTTGAAGAACGTAACGGTAAATAATGATTGTAACATCTAAATGTGCTCATGTGGTCAAGCATCGTTGTTTGCATCTTGTGACGTTGCCCCCTCCCCCTCCCATTGGTGCGTGGCCCAGTTTCTTTTGCTTCCCGGAGGGAACAAGTTTAATTAGATCTTTTGTGTATTTAAAACATAACTTAAGTGTTCACATAATTATAAAACCCGACGAAAATATCCGGAACGTACAATTTTTAATGTTCTTTTAACACATTTTTGATTACGAACGAGATTGAGTTCTTTGTTAATTTAATTATACTCCCTTAAAACATATAATATTCTAATATTACTACCACTGTAATTTAAAGTTGCAATCCCTTTACAGTCTGCTTTCCACTTCGCACACTGTCAATGCAATACAAAATTTAATGTTTCTTGGGTTAGCAGCCCTAACTCTCTAGAGTAGTTTATACCTATTTTCTTGTTGGGTTTGCAGTTTGCACTATTACATTTAAAGTTAACAATCCATTCCGTAACAATAATATTAATTATTGTTCTATTTATTTTAAATCTTGATTTAACCCTTTATAGGTTATTGGTACACAATATGTACCACCACATTTCAAAATCTATACCATTAAATCGGCTAGTTCTTCAAACTTTTAGCCCTGGTAAAAAGCTGCTTTATTTTGTTCAGAATTTGTAGAATTTTCCCCCACAAAATTATAATGGTAAGAAGAATTATTGAAATGGTTCAAAAATCAAATTGTGTATAAAAGCACAGAAATTCAGAAATTTCCGGGATGTCCCGGATATTTTGTTTGCCTGTAGTAGATTCAATTTGAACATGTAACAAAAAATGGAAAATACGGAAAATTGCAAAGTCAATATGGAATTCTAAATCAGCATTTTTTTCCTAAAATATCAACGAAAAAGTCTAAAATTCTTGAAAAAAATCACAAATTTTAAATTGCTGAAGTAGAAAGCAAAATTTTGGGGCGCTAAATACTGTCTTGGTTAAAACTCAAATTAAAACACTACAACATTTTCAATAATGTGCTGTGTTTGTTCTAAAGCAATGTGTGTGTGTGTGTGTGTATGGAATGTTATCTGGTCTCGAATATGTTCATTGTCAAACGAATAGTTTTATAATTTACAAAAAATAATGTTTAAAAGTATTGTTTGCATACAAATATTTCTCTGACCGTACAAATAATTCGACGCTATTTATTTAGACTAGGCCGCTTCGCGAACGCTTTTTCTATTCGCGTTGATGGATGAGCTTTTTTAAAAAAAAATTATGTCCAATGATTATACGTCAGAATCGGCCCAAATATCACGAAAATATCGTATTAAAAATCGAGAAAAAAACGTAAAAGTACGATTTCCATGAATAATATTTCTTCAAATGTCTCTAAAATCATTACATTTATAATTTTAGTGATTGTAAACGTTCCCATAAAGTTTCATAAAAATCGGAGTAGCCGTTTGCCCGATCGGGGGCCAAATATCACGAAAATATCTCATTAAAAATCGGAAAAATCGTATAAGTACGGTAATCATAAGAAATATTTGATCGATTATAGTACCCAAAAACGTGGCAAGTCTAAGTTCATGAGATTTCGTAGGTTCCCTCCAATTTTCATCAAGATCGCACATGCCATTTGCCCGGTTGAGCGCGAACAAACAGACAAAAAACTAACAAAAAAATAAACAAAAAACAATAAACAAACAAAAAACACCCGAGCTAAATTTTTTGGGCGGTCAGTGAAATTGAAGTCTTCGCTTCGCTCATCCAACGAGTGCGCGAAGCGAATGAGGATAACAACGCAACTCGATCGGGCCTTTGTTGTGATTAATTTGTCTGTCTAAAATGTATGTAAAATGTATTTTTGTTCGGTCCCATACGGCCGAACGACCAAACAGATTGATGTGAAATTTTAAACAGACATCCGTGACCACTGACCAGTGTACTTAGAACTGCTAACAAAATGAGCAACATACGTTGCGATTTAAATCTACAAGATAAAATAAATTGAGAAATAGGCTTTACATGTTTAGGAATTATTTTAACGACAATGGTTTTATTTTTGAAGAAGTGACTTTTATTGAATAATTTTTGTCAGGCTGTGATTACATGCAGTGACCAAGGTGTAACGAATCTTGCACGCACAAGGTTCCCCTAAATTCCTGCTGGAAAATTGAGTAAATCTTGCAATCTTTACAGGTATTTCGTATACTGGCTATGTTTTCCATAGTATTGTATGCATTTCATTTTCAATAAGTTTTATAATTTTTTTAATACAATCCAGAAAAAAATCTTTCCCGACCGGGGGTTTTAACCTAGGTCTTCCACATTTCGGGTATAAGGGCTCTTTAGCCAACTAGACTAGGAAAACGCCAAAGTCGTTGTTAGACGAATGAGAGAGTCATGTGTTGAGTACCCTGGAACATTTGCATTTAAGTGATATATAAATAATAGGGTTTTCAGTTTAGTTGGTATAAGGGCGCATCAACTGTAAGGACATAATGCGCCTCTCCTGATAGACTATAGAGATGCCTCAGGTAGGGGGAAGAAAGGGAATGTTACCGAGTACTCAACACATGGCTCACTCACTCGTCTTACAACGACTTTGGCGTTTTCCTATTTTATATGGTGTATAGAGTGCCTAAAGCTCGTTAAAATGCTCCACAACACACTATAAATCGAAACATTTTCAGGGACTATGCGCCCCAGACCCGCATAAGTGGGGGGGGGGGGGGCTACCCCCAAGACTCCCATTCATATATTCAACGAAGGGGAACCAAACTTCACATTGGCACAGGGCACCAGCCACCATTGCCTGGCCTAGGCACAGACATGGGCAAAATACTCCAAGAAAATATATTTGAAATACAAAATACAGATACTGCAATGTTGGGTATTTGAAATCCAAAATACAAACGTATTTTCCAAAATACTTTTCAAATACAAAATACATTTGTACACTTGCATGATAAGTTGGAAAAAAAGTTGAGTTTTAAAAATGGATATAGGCCTATATCGATATCCAAATTAAAAATGACTAAAATCGGAAAGATGACTGCATTATCGATCAATAGGCTAATTTTAAATGTGTAAAGTTAATAAAAATTATGCAAATTTTCCCAACAGACAGGTGTTATTATGATTGGATGTCTAAAACAACAACACATCAGTCATCACAACTCGTTAATAGTAGGAATAGTAGGTACATAAAAAAGTAGGTAGGTATTGATGCAAAACATAAAGTTTTAGTACTGCGGCCTTCTAGATGAGCGCCTTCTTTTTTAACACTGCAATTTTATAGTTGGCTTTGAACATGACTCGTGAGGCTGACAGTGACAACTGACAATGGATTATTGACGTTTGTGTTTTAAATTAATAACAATTACTTACCAATGTCGTTAAATACAAATGAAACCAAATAACGGAAAGAAAACACAAACAAATATAAAATAATCTTAGTTTACACAATATCAAACCAGGCTATACAAGGTGCACTATAATGTGGCTATACTGTGTCTACGTAAATAACTATCTGGAACATCTTTGCATCGTGGATAGTTCACGAACTTGCAGAGAAACAACGCAACCACCGCCAGTGCGTGACACTTTGTTTCGGGACTCTTTTATTATCTTTTGTATTGTTAGTTTGAATCGTTAAATCTTTTTTAGTTCTTCTTTTATTTTATTAAAACACAAAACCATTGCTTTCGATTTTGAAACATTAATTTTTAACCTGTTTACTCGAAACCATTCTTCAATGAGTTTAAGTATTTTAGATCATAGTTTAAGAACATCATAACTTCTTGCAAAGTAGAACCTGTTCAAACTTTGCAAAATTTTAATATATTGCCTATATCGTTCATGTACACAATAAACAAAAAGGTCCCAGGCACCCCGAAATTATTTTCTCTATACGTTCAGGAAAAAATACCAGTCTTAACTTTTTGAACTCTAGTCTCCAAGTAAGAGACAATCCATTTAAAAGCTTTTAGAATTTGTCTATCGATAATAATAATATGTTTTATGGGAAGCCTGTCCAGGGTGCAATTCATGCCCCTCTTCAGGTGTCTAACTAGGTACCGGTATGTCCCAGGAAAAAACCTTCAGTCAGGAATGTCGGTCTCTACGGGATTTGTACCCGGGACCTTCCAAATCAGAGTCGCATTTGTTCTCATCTACTGCTCGAGCAATTTTGGTTATTGGAACTATCACAGTTTTCTTTAAACATTCCGGCATTTCGCCATTACTTAGTGATGTATTAATTATTTTTGTTGGGTATAATTTATTGTAGAAATTAGAGTCTTGATCTGTAATTCCATCCTCACCTGGAGCTGATGATTTAAGACTTATTTTTTTCACTAATGTATCTTACCAACTGTGAAAACGATCTAAAAAAATCGGTCTATTAAAATAGTAAAACTGCTCGAATTGCTTGCATCACATTTGACACTTCCAGGTATGTTATTAGATATCAATACTTTTTATAAAGAATTCATTAAAAGTATTTGAATCATTTTGTTCGCCTTTTACTATCTTATTATTAAAGTACATTTCTCGATAATTACTTTGCGTATTACTTTTATAAAGACTTTTTTAAACTTTCCATAATTCTTTAGGTCTTATTATTAATCAAATTAACAACTCGATTTCTGCTGTACCTATAATTTTTCCAATCTTCTAAATTATTTCCCCTTTTACCCGAAATAGAAAATTTCTATGTTCCTGTGCCCTTTTTATCTCTGCATCATCTCATTCATCTCTGCATTATTATGTCTATGGTTATTAACCTGAAACGTTATTTCTGGAATATGAACATCCATAGCTTCCTGCATTGTACAACACCTTCTTCGGACATTTTTTCCAAATCATTACCAACTACGATATTGATCCATGTTTTGTTTTAACACTTTCTTGAAAACATCATCTGTTTGCCTTATTCTCTAAATTCTTATATTATTTTGTGTATTTTATCGTAGTTTTTAATTTTTTGGGGTTGCGAACATCTGGCACATGCTGCCCATTATTTTTTAAATACCTAATTTTAATAAGCCTATGATCAGATATCGGATTGTCTTCTACAGCAACATGAATTAATCCCTTATCCTAAGCAACTAATACATAATCTATTGGCGTTCTTGATATTTTAATGGAATTATCTTTCTCTACTACAGAAGCCATCCTGATGAAATCATCCACTAGTTGAATTACACCCTGTGATTTCAACATGTTTTTCATTATATTTTAATAAAGTGTAGTCTTGCTCAAATCTATGTTTACATCACCGATGACAATAATTTTACAATTTGAATCTAGTAATATTTCCAATTTATTTCCAAAATATAAATTTTTAACCTTTTACAAATTAATCAAACTTTATTTTATTTTATTCATGCATCAAGACGGATACGAAAATTATTTAGCTTTTCTGAAAATAGCAAGAAAATTAAAATCGCTGGTAGTACAGATAGTTTTTGTTGACACAATTTGAGTGCAGTAAATTATTATGTGTTTGTAATCAGGATAATTTTGTATGATGACGAGTATGTGAGTCATATTAATCTTGATATGAATGAAGTCATGTTCATGTCACCCTTCAGACATTGCCAGAGGCAGTAATCGAACCATTAACCTCCCGTTCACTAGCACTGAACCACTTACTAATCTTATGTTCATAATCATTTAATCACTGACTATACATGGAAGAAAATATGTAGATATCTGATGTAGACAGTGAACCTGCTGGGAGAAGGTATCATATCTTCATCGATCAATTTAAAACTTGAGTATACTCGAAAAATCTTGTGTTGTAAATTGTAGAACATGTAATTTTAAGCTGTAAATAATAATTTTTTGAACAACGGTTTGCATATGTTTACTTTTTCGAAAACCAGATTTGTGTTTAACTTTTTGCGACAGGACACCATTTCGATCGATTTACTTAGGGCATAGGATGACCTAATTTTAAGTGCACAGAAATCTATCAAATAAATATGCTACAAAATGCCAATGTTTCCAAAGCATACTGCCAAAAACAAAAAACTATTTTCCGGATTAAAATTAAAATTAAATACAAAAATAATACAATGTTCTATAGTGACGAGATTTATGTTAGAACTGTACATAAAATATCGTTGATGAGAGGATGATAGGATCCGCCAATCTTTTGCTGGTCGACGATTAATTAGATAGAATATATATTAAATTCTCATCAATACAATACCCAATCCGAGTGACGAAATAACCCGTGAAGTAAAACTGTATAACACCACAGTTTCAGAGTGTGTAGGCGAAAAATACGTCATCCCCGAAGGAAGAGGATGGCGGGGCTACAGGAAATCACCCCCTAAAACTCAATGTGTGAATCACGATCACAAAAAGTTACTTTATGGGTGTAAGAAAACGCTGCTATTCATCATCCTTGAAAGATTGAGTTCTTCCTACATAATGAACGTTTCGTCTACTTCCACCCGAGCATACGTACCCTAATTGACAAATCATATTAATTACAATCATGACCAATACAAACATAATGTCAACGAATAATTTACACTAATATCTTTTTTCCCTTATTTTTAGTAGATCCTATCTCTTTCACAAACGCCGACACACTACTGTATAAGATTACAGTATTATTAAAAACACTTGAATTGGCTAATGATGAGATTGGTCATTTTATAAATTTAAAATAATGAATACAAGGTTTTTTTATGCATAAACACGCCTTGAAGACATAGCTACTAGCTAGCTGTTAATGAATGATAGCAATAACCGTCCTAAAAGTTTGCCCCAACTGGGGTTTATATTGAAATTGTTTATTAGGTTTGGATTTAACAGTCAGTCACGAACTATAGTTTATTTATCCTTGAGATACAAAGTGACCATCGACGGACGCGTCGGGTTATGGGTATGAGGCAGCTCTAAGGGTAGCCGCTGAAGTCAGAACAAAGACCTCCTAAACTAGGGGTCGTTACTTGTATTGTGAACGCTGCTATTCATCATCCTTGATAATTGGTTCTTTTATTCATACAATAACTGAACTGTTTACGTCTACTTCCACATCACACCGAATTCTACGTACCCAATGTGATCATAATCATATTATTACATCATGACAATACAAAATATGTCAAGAATATTTACATATATATTTTTTCCTTATTTTAGTAGATCCTATCTCTTTCACTAAACGCCACACACATACTGTATAAGATTACAGATTATAAAAAAAACTTGAATTGGCTAATGATGAATTGGTCATTTTATAAATTTGAAATAATGAAATAACACAGTTGTTTTATGCATAAAACGCTTTGAGACATAGAGCTGTTAATGAATGATAGCAATAGACCGTCACACCGTTCGCCCCACTGGGGTTTTATTGAAATTGTTTATTAGGGTTAGGATTAACGTCATACAATTTAGATGAGCTTTTTTCTGCTAACCCCTTGTTTGTTTATTTTTGTCGAAAGAAAGAAATAACACTTTGTTTATATTTGTTGTTTTGTCAGTAAAGCCATTGATGAAAATTAATCGACAAGACACGACGAACTTGAGACTCGACGTCGAACCTATAGCAAGCACTTGGTTGGTTTCATATTCAGACCTTTACTCAGTCACTACTCATTCACAATTTACTATAAGACAAGACATATTTCATGTTGTATCTTCCAATCAAATATTACACTTCCTATTCCTGCACCTATTCCGTTACCAATCTCTCACTCGGTCATAGGCAACCGCAAAATCTTCCTGAAAGTGCTGTTACCAAAATCAACTGTCCTGCAAAGATAACCTCGAGGGTCCTACTTAAAAAAATACCTACGCTATTTTATTACAGACGAAAAACCTGTTAACCTCATCTATAAAAACAGTGTTTGATTAGCACTTGTTGATTGGAGTAATCTTCATAACTAATTATTGTGATATCAATTTGGATTGTTCCATCCATGCCGGACAATGTGTAAGAAATAAGTTGTGAAATAAGTAAAGATTGCCAACCTATTGCAAATAATTCATTCGTTTAATGTTAAGCTGGAAAGGGATTGCTTATTAATCGGCCAAATCTACTTTTAACAAGAAGTTAATCTGCATCTAACTGAAGAACGTTTCTAAAACGCGTTTGAAAAAAAACAACTTCCACCGCCTACTGGATGTTGCGCGCGCCGCACGTTTGTGTGACTGGTCGTTCTCTTGTCGAACGGTGTTTGTAGTAGTACAAAAGTCTACCGTTAACAGCGCCAGCGGTTGTGCAGCGGAATTGGGGAGAGTTTTAAAAACTACGAAGCTGCGAAGACTACTCTGTTCGTTCGGTTCGGTCACATCAGCCGGTTAGGATAGGCTAGACTAGGTGTTGAGTGCTGTACCATCGTGCTAGTCGTTCACGCATCTCTCTACTGTTGAGTGTGCGTGTCAGTGTGAGTGGGCTTCAAGCCCAGATAGTGTGTGTTGTATAATACATTGGACAAAACAATCGTCGCAAGCATGTGCAAATTTGTTCTGTGACAATTTGAAATCAAATATCTCTTCTACGAAGTTGAACTGTGTAAAAAGTAAAAACTGTCGTCGTTGTCTGTGGCGAGATGGTAAATCCGCCTAGTCGGTCTTCTCAAGTGATTCAAACAGGAGACGGACACAACAGAAGTGATTTTAAAATGAAAACCCGTCTCAGGTGGACGGACAGATGGGCGTACCATGCGGTGGTGTCATTTTGTGTGTTCGCGCTGTTGGTGGCATCTTTACCCTCATCTCGGGCACTGGAGGTAGGACACTTGCATTCTGTTCTGTAACCACTAAGCGTTAGCACGTGGGTAGACCCACTGCGTTCCCTTCCTTACACCGTTTACACGTGGGTATGCTGTAAGCCTGACACGTGGGGTTGTCGTAAACCCACTGCAGTACGAGTGGGTTTATGCCTACCTACCCCACTGCATTATAAAACCTCCCCGGTCACTACACCTACCCCTTTCACGTAGGTATAATAATAGCAACTCTAAGTTTAAGCTCGTCGTAGTCGTAGCCCACTGGCAATCGGAACCCACACTTGCATTAGGGTTGCCAGGGCCCAGACGTCAACATGAACATTATGCTGTCGCCTGTCAGTGTCGCGATTTATTTGAAATAGCACCATATATTACAATTTACAAACCAAATTTGTATTTTTGTAAGCAAATTTACAACTTGTTTCAACAATACAGATTTATTTTTCTAAAATTAAGTCGAAAAGACTATTTGTGTATTTTACTATTGTGTAGTATTTTAATGTTGTACCATTACCGGTATTCATAAGCAGTGGCGGATCTAGCACTGATTGGTGCTGATCTAGCACTGATTGGTTGGGCGGTGATTTTGTTCTCAAGATTAGCAAATAAGTATAGAATGAAAACGAACTTAAAAGTAGAAGCGTGTAGGGGAGAGTGGGGAGAGAGAGAGATTGGTTTTGTAAAACCTGTATAGGTAGGCCCTATACTGTTTGTCTGTGTGGAAGTTCCAGCCGTTAGTGCCCCTTATCGCCGCAAGCGACAAAATTGACAAATTGGCAACTTCAAACGCAGTTACAAATTGGCAACTTCAAACGCAGTCAAAATCGGAATCATGGGGGGCGATCGACCCCAGTCTATGTTTTTTGTTTGTTATGTAACAGAGTTGGCCCATACCAATAGTACCCGCCCCCCTCCCCCTACCAGTATTCGCCACTGTCCATAAGTTAGGTGTAAGATTAGCAAAGCAGTTACGTGATGCTAGTCTGAAAGTATTGGTAGGCCCACTAAACAGTGAAATGTGAATTTGATACGCAAAATTACCCCCCCCCCCCCAAACACTCTCGCCTTCCCGAATTTCTACGATTTTCATCTGGCAACCCTTGCATGTGTGTAGCCGACTTCGTGTGCAGGTAGTAAGTCCATAGAGCATGATTGTGTAGTGAACCATGTGGATAAAGGGTAACTTTGTAATCACACAGTCACCCGTCTGCTAGGCCTATGTTTGTATTTTCCGTAAACTATCCGCGTTCCTAGGTCTACTCTATAATTTTGATTTGAATTTTCATGACTTTTTCTACCTAATTTATTCTTTGTTTAGGTTTAAACTTTTAGGAAATAGTTGCTATTTTAGTAGGCCCTATTCCAAAAAAATGTTATTTACAGGCCTATAAGATACCTAACACAATTATTGACCAATGACCATAGTGAAGCACTAAGTGGGTAAAGGGTTCAAATGTGTAGGAGTAGGGTAGGCCTACATCTATTGGGCCTAGGTAAGGTAGAAGAATTAAAAGTAAAACTTAAACTATGTTTAGCTCTTAGCATAGTTTGTAGGCCTACTAGCTGGCCTGCGTAGTTCGATATGCAGTAAATGTGTAGGCCAGGCCTACAGAAGACAAAGCTGCATAATGCAACATGACAAAGGCAGGCCTAGCCATTTTAAAGTTAAGTTTATAAACAATAGGTAGGGGGGGGGTTTTTTTTGTTCCGGGGTTACCCCCCAAAGGAAGAAAAAAGTAAAAAGAAAAATTGGAAAAACGACTTAAAAGTATAAGGGGTTTAGGGGGGAAAAGGGGGAAAAAGAAGAAAAGGGGTTTTTTTAAAAAAAAACCCTGTATAAAGGGGGGCCTAAATTTTTTCGGGTAAAGGGGAAGCCACCCCGTTGTGGTTTACCCCAAATGGCACATCAAACCCCAAAGGGAAAAAAAGCCACCAAACTGATTAAAAAGGGGGGTTTTTTTTAAAAACGGGAAAAAATTTTATTTACCCCCCCCCCCTTTCCCAAACCGTTTTGCCATGCCAAAAGTAGGGAAAAAGTTTAAAAGGGGTTAGGAGGGGTATTTTGGGGGCCCCCCGGGAAAGATAAAAAGAAATTAAATTTTGTTTTTTTATTTTTTTGGTTTTTTTTGGGTCCCATTTGGGCGTAAATTTGGGCCCAGGTAAAAACGTTAAAAGGGTTTTTTTACGCCCCCCCCCCCCCCCCCCCCCCCCCCCCCCCTTTTCTTTTTTTGTTTTTTTTTTTTTTTTTTCTCCCTAATTTATTTTTTTTTTTTAAATTTTTAAAAATATTGCATGGGGTTTTGAAAAAAATTTTTTTTAAAGGCCCAAAAATTTCCCAAAAATTTTAAAAAGCCCAAAAAAAATGGGTTTCTTTGGGTGGGTAGGCCAATTTTTCCAAATAAAAAAAAAAATAATTAAAATTTTTTAAGCTTTGTTTGAACTTTCCCGGAGTTGATAATCAAAAAAGGTCCATAAAAAAACAAGGAAACCCTACCCACCTCCTTTTTAAATTGAAAAAACTTACTTCCACAGGTACCCGTGTACCACTAGGGTTTTTTTTTTTAACCCCAAAAACCGCTACGGTACATTATTTTAAACCCAAAAGGTTTTTTGGTTGTACCCCCAATGTAAAAAACAACTAAAAAAAAAGGGGTTTAAATTTCAAGTTTTTAAAAAATTTTAAGGGTTTTAAACCCCAAACGCTCCCCTGTGGTACCCTTTTTGTAAACCCCCAGCGTACCCCGTGTACATAGGGTAAACCCCCGCGTACCCCGGTACTTTTAGGGTAAACCCCCGCTACCCGTGTACATAGGGAAAAACCCCACGCGTCCCCGGTAAAAGGGAAAAACCCACGCGTACCCGTGTCAATGGAAAACCCCACAGGTACCCCGTGTACATATGGAACCCACCGGTACCCTTTTACATATGGTAACCCACCGCAAAACCCCGTTACATATGGTATACCCACCGCGTACCCCGTGTAAATTTAGTAAACCCACCGCGTACCCCGTGTACATATGGTAAACCCACCGCGTACCCCGTGTACATATGGTAAACCCACCGCGTACCCCGTGTACATATGAAACCCCAAGCGCCCCCGTGTACATATGAAAACCCCACCGTCCCCCTGTACATGGGGAAAAACCCCACCGCGTCCTCGTTACATATGGTAAACCCACGCGTCCCCCGGGGGGGTACAAGGAAAACCCACACGTACCCGGCCCAAGGTAAACCCACGCGTACCCCGGTACATAGGGAAAACCCAAAAGCGTCCCCGTTTACAAATGTAAAACCCACGCGTACCCGTGTACAATGGAAAACCCCGCGTACCCCGGTCAAGGTAAACCCAAGCGTACCCCGTGTACAATGGAAAACCCCAGCGTCCCCGGACATATGGAAAAACCCACCGCGTCCCCCGTGTACATATTGAAAAAACCCCAAAAGGTACCCCGTGTACATATGGTAAACCCCCCGCGTACCCGGTTCAATGTAACCCCCGTACCCCTGTACATTTTGAAAAAAACCCACCGGTCCCCCGTGTAATGGGGAAAAACCCCCCCGTCCCCGTGTACTATGGTCCCCCTACGTACCCCTGTACAATGGAAAACCCACCGTAACCCGTGTACATAGGGAACCCAAAAGCGTCCCCGTGTAATTTTGAAACCCACCGTTCCCCGTGTACATTGGTAACCCCCCCAAAAGTCCCCGTGTACATATGGTAAACCCACCGCGTACCCCGTGTTCATATGGTAAACCCACCGCGTACCCCGTGTCAAGGGTAAACCCAGCTACCCGTGTCATATGGAAAACCCAGCTTTTCCCCGTGTCCATATGGTAAACCCACGCTTTCCCCCGTGTACAAATGGAAAACCCATTCGTACCCCGTGACATAGGGTTCCCCACCCCCCGTACCCCGTGTACTAGGGGAAACCCCCCTTCCCCGTGTCATATGGTAACCACCCCGTACCCCGGACATATGTTAAACCCACCGCGTCCCCCGTGTAATATGGAAAACCCAACGTCCCCCCGGAAATAGGGTTTAACCACACGCCCCCGTGACTATGGAAAACCCCAACGACCCTGTACATATGGTAAAAAACCCCGGCCGTACCCGTTTTTACATAGGGGTAAACCCCCCGCGTACCCCGTTTTTAAAATTGGTAACCCACGCGTACCCCGGGTACAATGGAAAACCCCACGGTACCCCGTGTACTATGAAACCCCCCCCCCCCCCCGCGTACCCGTGTACATTAGGGAAAACCCCACGCGTACCCTGTACATTGGAAAACCCCAGCGTACCCCGTGTACATATGGTAAACCCACCGCGTACCCCGTGTACATATGGTAAACCCACCGCGTACCCCGTGTACATATGGTAAACCCACCGCCGTCCCCCCTCCCGTGTACATATTTTAAACCCCCCGCGTCCCCCGTGTACAATGAAAACCCCAAAGCGTCCCCCTGTCATAGGGTAAACCCCCCGCGTCCCCCTGTACATAAAAAAACCCACCGGTACCCGTTACATATGGTAAACCCAAGCGTACCCCGGGTTTTCCCCCCTATGTAAACCCACCGTACCTTGTCTAGGGTAACCCACGGCCCCGTGTACAATTAAACCCACAGGGGACCCCTTTTAAATATGGAAAACCCAAGGTCCCCCGGTACATATGAAAACCCCCCGCGTCCCCCGGGTTACATATGGTAACCCCACGGTACCCCGGACATATGGAAAACCCACAGCGTACCCTGTAATTGTAAACCCCCCGCGTACCCCGTGTACAATGAAACCACGGTCCCCCGGTCATATGGAAAACCCCCCGCGTACCCGTGTAATAGGGTAAACCCACGCGTACCTCGGTACTTTGGGTAAACCCCCCGCGTACCCCGTGTACTATGGTAAACCCACACGTACCCGTTACATATGGAAAAAACCCCACCGTCCCCCGTGTCATATGAAACCCACCCGCCCCCGTGTACATATTAAACCAACCCGTCCGTGTACTAGGAAAACCACCGCGCCCCCCCGTGTACATATGGTAAACCACCGCGTACCCCTTACATATGGAAAAAACCCACCGCGACCCCGTGTACTATGGTAACCCCAAAAAAAAAACCCCCCGCGTCCCCCGTGTCTATGGAAAACCCCAACGGGTACCCCTGTACTATGGTAAACCCCCGCTCCCCCCCCCCCCGTGTCCCTATGGAAAACCCCAAACCGTCCCCGTGTACTAGGGTAAACCCACCAGTACCCCGGTCATAGGGGTAACCCACCGCGTACCCCGTGTACATATGGTAAACCCCCGCTCCCCCGGTACAATGGTAAACCCCACGCTACCCCCGTGTAAATATGGAAACCCCCCGCGCCCCCCTGTACATGAAACCACCCGTACCCCGTGTAAAATTGGAAACCCCCCGGGTCCCCCGTGTAATAGGTAAACCCCCGCGTACCCCGGGAAATTATAAACCCACCGGTACCCCGTGTAAATAAGTAAACCCCCCGCGTCCCCGTTACTATGGTATACCCCCCGCGTACCCTGAAATAAAGTAAACCCCAGCGTACCCCGTGTACTTTGGTAAACCCACCGCTACCCCGTTACATAAAGAAAACCCCACAGCGCCCCCGTGAAAATTTTTATTAAACCCACCGCGTACCCCGTGTACATATGGTAAACCCCCGCTACCCGTGTACTAAAGAAAACCCCAGCGTACCCCGTTAATAAAGAAAACCCACAGCGTACCCCGTGACAAAAGAAAAACCCCCGCGTCCCCCCTGTAATATGGAAAAACCCAAAGCGTCCCCCGTTACATATCTAAACCCCCCGCGACCCTGACATATGGTAAACCCCACCGTACCCCGTGTACAAAAAGAAAACCCACCGGTACCCCGGGTTCAATGGTAAACCCCCGCGTCCTCGTTACTTGGTAAACCCAAGCGTCCCCCTGTCAAGGTAAACCCCCGTACCCTGGTCAATGGAACCCACCGCTAACCCGTGTACATAGGGTAACCCGCCGCGACCCGTGTAAAGGGTAAACCCCCCGCGTACCCCGTTACTAGGGGAAAACCCGCCGCGTCCCCGGTACATAGGGAAAACCCCCCGGTCCCCCCGTGTAATAGGTAACCCCCCGCGTACCCCGTGTACATAGTGAAACCCACAGCGTACCCCGTGTACATATGGTAAACCCACAGCGTACCCCGTGTACATATAGTAACCCAGCGTCCCTTTTGTAATATAAAACTTCAGCGTACCCCGTGTACATATAGAAAACCCATACGTCCCCCGTTACATATAAAACCCCATGCGCCCCCCTGTCATAGTGAAACCACCGCTACCCCGTGTACTAGTAAAACCCCCCGCGTCCCCGTGTACATATGTAAACCACAGCGTCCCCTTTTAATGGTAAACCCCCGGGGACCCCGTGTACATATTAAAAACCCACAGGACCTTGTGTACATAGGGGAAACCCACCGCAGCCCCCCGTGTTCATATGTTAACCCACAGCTCCTTGTGTTATAGTGAAACCCACGCGTACCCCGTGTAATAGTGAAACCCAAACAGCTCCCCCTGTCCTATGGTAAACCCACACTACCCCTTACATATTAAACCCACACGTACCTTTTGAAAATTGAAACCCAAACCGTCCCATGTACATATGTAAACCATAGCTCCCGTTAAATAGTAAACCCTAGCGTCCCCGTGTCATATAAAACCCACCGCGTACCCCGTGTCAAAGAAAAACCCCACGTACCCAGGTTTATAGGGAAAACCCACCGCGGCCCCCCGTGTCATATAGGGAAAACCCACCGCGGACCCCGTGTACATATATAGTAAACCCACAGCGTACCTTGTGTTCATAGTGAAACCCACCGGGCCCCCGTTTACATTTAAACCACACGTACCTTGTGTTCATAGTGAAACCCTCAGCGTAGCCCGTGTACATAGTGAAACCCACCGCGTACTCCGTGTACATGGTAAATTCATCGCACGTACACCACGTGGGTCTACGTGGTAAGCGCCCGGTGAGGGAGCGGTGCCATACTTTCACTTCACTCACAGTCGCAGAGATGAGAATGATGTTGTGACTAACCAGTCGCGACAAAGAATGTCAAGAGAATATTAAACACTTGTTACAAGGGCGTCTTTAATTTATCACATCACCTAGGTACATTTACTTAAACTGTCGTAAAGATAAGGTAAAGACACACAATGTTGATTACGAATGTATGGTGGCCCCTTGATAATAATTTAGGTCTTCGCACACAATATGCACACTGCACACACCCAACAGCCATAGTTAGTTCACCATGAACATCGCTGATTGTATGTAGGTGGGTCTCGGTACACACTCGCAAAAGACTAGACATCGTTTACTCACTCGACCAGGAACGTATGATTGTATGTAAGGGTTCTCGGCACACTCGCAAAATTGTATCTCGTATAATTCTACTCGACTCGACCAGGAAAAGTACTGATTTTTATTTTGGGGGATCTCTACACCTCGCAACTTGTATCTACTACATCGTTCTACTCACTCGACCGGAACATACTGATTGTATGTAGGGGGGTCTCGGGACCCTCGCAACTTTATCTACGTACATCGTTCTACTCGCTCGACCAGGAACAGTGGGGGGGATTTTTGTAGGTGGTCTCGGTACACACTCCAACTTGTATCACGTACTCGTTCTACTCGACCCACCAAAATATGATTGATTAGGTGGATCTCGGACCACCCCAACTTGTATCTACGTACATCTTTACTCGCTCGACCAAACATACTGATTGTATGTAGGTGGATCTCGGTACACACTCGCAAATTGTATCTACGTACATCGTTCTACTCGACTCGACCAAAACAGTACGTTTTTTAGGTGATCTCGGACACCCTCCAACTTGTATCTACTTTACATCGTTCTACTCGACTCGACCAGGAACAGTACTGATTGTATGTAGGTGGATCTCGGTACACACTCGCAACTTGTATCTACGTACATCGTTCTACTCGACTCGACCAGGAACAGTACGGGTGTATTTTTTTTTTTTTTTTTTTTTTTTTTGTTTTTTTTTTTTCCCCCGCGTCATTTTGGTGGATCTCTACACACTCGCAAATTTTTCTACGTACATCTTCTACTCGACTCGACCAGGAAAATATGATTGTATGTAGGGGGATCTCGTACCCTCGCAATTGTTCTACGTACCGTTCTACTCGACTCACAGGGAACAGTACTGATTGTATGTAGGTGGATCTCGGTACACACTCCAAATTTATCACACATCGTTTACTCGCTTTACCCGGAAAATAGATTGTATGAGGGGGATCTCCCACACTCGCAAATTGTATCTACGTACTCGTTCTACTCGACTCGACCAGGGAAAAGTACTGTTTATGTAGGGGGATCTCGGTACACCTCGCAACTTGTATTCGTACATTTTACTCGACTCGACCAGGAAAATACTATTGTATGTAGGTGATCTCGGTACACATGCAAAAGTATTACGTACATCGTTCTACCACTCGACCGGAACAGTACTGATTGTATAGGTGGGTCTCGGTACACACTGCAAATTGTATCTCTAATCGTTCTACTGACTCACCAGGAACAGTACTGATTTTATGTGGGGGATCTCGGTACAAAACTCGCAACTTGTATTACTACTTTGTTTCTCCGACTCGACCGGAAAAGTACTGATTGTATTAGGTGATCCGGGACCCTCGCAACTTTTATCTACGTAACCCTTCTACTCGCTCGACAGGAACATACTGATGTAGTAGGTGGACTCGGTCACACTCGCAAAATTTTATTACGTACTCGTTCTACTCGACCGACCGGAACATATGTTGTATTAGGTGGTCTCGGTACCACTCGCAAATTTATCACGTACTCGTTCTACTCGACTCGACCAGGGAAAAGTACTGATTTAGTAGGGGTCCGGGGGACACACCGCAACTTGTACAGTAATCGTTCATCGACTCACCAGGAAACAGTACGTTTATGTAGGGGATCTCGGTACCACTCGCAAATTGTATCTACGTACTCGTTCTACTCGATCGCCCGGAAAATATGATTTATGTAGGGGGATCTCGGTACCAACTCGAACTTGTATCGACTAATCTTCGCTCACTTGTTTTTAATTTAAAGCCGGGGGTTTGACGCGTTTACAATTTTTTTTGGGGGGGGCCTTTTTTTTTTATTATATAGGCCGTTTAACTCTAGATGACAGACTGTTGCACTTGTATCGTTCCATAATGCTAAGCTACCCATTTTGTAGAATCGAATAGTGTAGGACTAGGCTAGGGATTTTTTTCCCCCATAAAAGCATTACGTTCGAGATGTTGACTTTGTCAAGAGTTGTCATTTGGTAGTTTTCAAGAAACTCGTGATTCGTTTAAATTTTTCCTTCGTTTTTATTGGTTTGGGTTTTAAAATAGCGTGTAGTTTAAATTTAGGGAAAGAGGTGCCGGCGGATTTTTCTTTTTTAAATTAATTAATCTTTTTCGATCGAAGTTCCCATGTTAATTGGCAAACTCGAACCCACGCTCTCCGTGTCGCGGTTGACCTCAGAAAGCCGAATTTGGGTTTGAGTTATGTGTCCAGTCCACTTGTTGAATTAGTTGTTGTTTAGGAATGCTTTTTTTGTCCCTTCGTTTTATTAACAGAACCAAGTTTATTAAAATATCCCAAAATTATTACAACTGAAAAAACTAGTTGCTGACGAATGGGTAGATTTTGTTCTAGATAATAACATTCTAATCTCACTAGAATCTTATTGTTGTAGATTACTATTTACGTCACGTCATTTAAAAAGTATATTAGCTACTTGTTCCTGTCCTGAGAAGATAAATTTGGGGGAATTTCGTTTTTTCCAAAAACTGGGGAGTCGAGGGTAAATATAGTAGCCCCTATAGCGAGGAAATGCTATGGTGTTTCAGAATGAAATGTGACCCAGTTATCCATTTTAAAAAGTGCAAAGACTTGATCTTTTGTTGATAGAGCAATGCTCGCGCGATGTTTTCCTACCCGTTAGTACGACGCCCTCCCAAAAACTCCGTTTCGGGAAGTGGGAGCGGGGAGAACTCCCCCGGGCTCCGCCCCTCACCCTTTTTGGTCAAATAGAAAACCACCCTTCTCTCCCCTTCTTTTCTCTCTTTTCCTCCCGCCCCGGGTTTTTTTTCACTACTGTGCTGTGCACCGTGCACTTTTATTAGTACTCGAAATTTCGAAATTTCAAAGAGCCATTTTGCCACTTTAGAACACTTTTGGCTCAACAACCAAGGCCAGTAAGTAACACGGTCTCTTTACTCGTCCAAATTTCTTACCATTTTAGAGGAACGTTTGACAAAATCGTTACCTATTTTGAATGTTTTAAGTTTCAAAAAAGGGCTTACGTTTTTCCAGGGGTTTTTGCAGGGAAATTAACCTGTTTAAGCCCGGGGAGGAAAATATGTAGGGCGTTCTTTCATAGTAATCAGTCTAAGCTATAACCCTATTTTTCCCCTCCTACCTGCACAAACTATATTATTTAGAATGTGACTCGCGATGTACGCCACTAACAACCACCCTCTCCCCCTCGCCCTCAATTACCACACGCTTTCTTCCCCCTTTGATACCGAAGCCGGTAATATATATTTTCGGTAAGTTGCCTTTACCGTAAATTCTCACTTCCAGTGTGGTTTTGAGGTGAGTGATAGCTTTATGATGAGTGACAGGGTGGGTGTATCGCACTGTCAATATTATGTCGTTACTCAGACGACCAACTTGTTTTTGGAAGATTCTTTGGGCTAATGCACAAGGGTAGGGAAACCCTTTATCAAATGGGACAAATGATTTTAAAAAGAAAAACAACATTTAAAAAAAGGGTTTTGGCGTGTCCAGCAAAAAAACTTTTGGGCAAGATTCTCTTTTACATTTTTTTAAAAAAAAATTTTAAAATTTTGGCTACATCCCTTTAAGACCGCAAGGCTTTAGCAAATGATAAGATTCTCGATATTCGTATAGCCAAACGCTTGAAGTGGCTGTTATGAAACTCCCCTTGGTCGTAGATATGCTAGCATCTACTAATAATAATAATATGCAAGAAGAAGAAGAGGAAATGAGTGCTATTTTGTAGACATGCCCGATGCCGCACCTGTAGGCTTAGCAAACAAACTAGAATACAACATTTCTATAGAGAACCATACACCAGGAGTATAAAACTATGGAACTACAACTCAATTTGGGAAACCTGGGTTTTAAAAAAGGGAACAAATTTTGGGGAATTGTCCTTGAAACTTTTTTTCGATAAAAACCCCTTTTCACTGACAACTATCTTATTGATAACTTTTTCGGAAGGTGTGGTTGAGGGAGCCCAAACCTCCCTTTTCACGTGACTAACTATCTTAGTTGACTTATAACTTATCGGAAGAAGTGTGGTGGTTGAGGATTAAAAACCCCCCCTTTTTCACGTAAAGTAACATATTATTTGTTTACTTTCGGAATAGTGTGGTGGTTTGAAAGTCAAACCTCCCTTCACGTGACAAAAACTATCTTATTTTGATAATTTTTTTCGGATTATGTGGGGGTTTTGGAAGAGTCAAAAACCTCCCTCTTCACGTGACTAACTATCTTAGTTGATAACTTATCGGAAGAAGTGTGGTGGTTAAGGAGTCAACCCCCCCGGAGTTGTCCCTACCTTCCATGACCAGGTTACCTATATTCGCGAAGGAATTCCTATGCTCGCGTTCACCGTCTCCAATAGATTCGTTACCATAAACCGAGCCATAAACCTCAATCCCTTTGATCCACTCATTTCCTATTATCCCCCCCCCCCCTTTTTCGTTTTGTCTGAAAAAAACTGAAAAATTCCATCGGGATTACGGGGGTACTGGCGGGTAAAATTTGAGGGCCCTCCCAAAACATGTCTCGACCTTTCGCATAAAAATCCATATGTAGCATGGGGTATAAAGGGAGGAAATTTTCTTTGCAGAAAGCTTTCCCTGATGGCAGATATAGCATACGGTGCAGAAGGTATGCCATAAGATTGTTGCACACGTTGAATTCTCTGTTACTGTAGTGCTGTTTGCTCCAAGTGATTCCCTTTTTTTCCGCACAATATTTATTTTTTTGTGAAAAAGTTTTACGAGTTTTTCCCGGGTGGCAGTTTTTAACAACTAGTGATTCCCCCTTTTGGGACCTCCAATTTACTCGATATTCTGGCCCCGGGGAATTTTAAAGGGGAAGAGTGTCGAGCGGGAAGAAAAGAAAACCCTTAAACCTGCTCCCAAAAACACGTTTTTTGCCAACTCCCCAAAATCACGATTACTTTCTGGGTAATCTCTTTTCGGATAAATAAATTTCCAGGGAAATGCTTTGGGGGGCTTTTTTTGAGGGGAAACATTTTAAATATAAAGGGCGCCCATCTGTGTTTAAAATATGTTTAGAGGGAAAATTTTTGGGGTTTGGGTTCGAACCCCACCCCTCCGGTGGGCCAGTCCCCGTACCCCTTCACGGAGTTTCGTGCCCCTTCTGCGTACAAGGGGCAAGGAAATTTTGGTCCCCCGATTGGCCCCCGGTTGCTGACCAAATTTTAAATGCTACATAACCCCATGCCCTTTAAAGGCGGGTTTCAGCATAATTTGACTGTGTTTGAAAGCTTTAATTTGCCGTCGTTTTGATTTAGTTTTAATTAAAAAGGTACCAAATTCAATGGGACTCATCCCAAAAATATATTTTCAATAATTTGCGAAAAGGGCCAATTGGTAAGGTATTTTTTTGGGGGGGGGTCTGCACAATTATTCAAAAAACAATGGGCCATTTTTAAATACATTTCAGTCGTGTCTCACACATAACATTCACAATATTTAAATGACAAGGTTTCATTGAAGATATCTTATGGCCCATGGGGTTCTATCACAATGTTCCTAGGTACATTTTTGTGTAAGCTTATATCTTTGAATCACCTGTCCTTTGGGGTTATCCCTCAGTCTTTCATGCCTAATTTAAAAGTTTTTATAAAAAAAAAGCGAAGTTTTCCCTTTGGTTTTTTTCCCCCGACTTGCTGCAAGGGCCTTAAGAAATTAGGCCGCCATGTTGGATTTTGTTAGCTTTTATATACCTTTTTCTTTTTTATATTTACTAGCAATTTTGAAAAAATTAAAAAGGGATTTGTTTTATTTAGCACAAAAATCCCTTTTCAATGGGGGGGGGAAATTATAGCAAAAATGTAGTTTAAAAAATTTAAAAATATAAAATTGGAGGTCATAAAATAGGGAAACGCCTTTGGGGGAAAACCGCCCTTAAAACTGATGGGGTATTGGGTCATGTTTCATTGCAGTAAATTTTTTGGGCGGGGATGTATCCCCTTTCCATCTTAAAAATAAAAAAAGTTTGTTTTCTCAAAAATAAATTTGGGCCGCCATTTTTGGTTTTGGAAAAAAATTTAAAAATTTATTTTTAAAAGTATTATGACAAAAATCGCTTAGAAACTCCATAAAAAAATTCAAATATCAAAATTTCAGATCTCAATGGAGGACACTCATGGTTTTTAGGGGGCCCCCATTTAAAGGCCCGCCCCCAAAAAAATTTGGGTATTACCTTTTCCTTTTCAAAAATAAAAGTTTTTTTCCCAAATATCACGTTTTGCCTAATTTTTCCGCTTATTCCCATGAATACTCGGAGCAATTCAGAAAATAACATATATCGGATTCAACATAAGCTAAGAAGCCAACATTCAAACTTCTGTATCTCGGCCGTTCGACGAGATATTTCAAAGTGTTTGGATGTTTAACACAGGTATTGAAATAAGAAAAACGTTTTATTTAAAATACTTTTTTGTCTTGATGCCTATTCCTAAATAATTCGTAAAAAAACTACCGAAAAACCTAATCGACAACACTTATTGATGGTTACACTGATCGCTTTTGTACTAAGAGCGAATCAATTTCAGTTTTATTTTATAAAATCTTATAAAGTAGGTACACTTACTAAGACGAAAAATAAAATTGCGCATTTTAAATTTATAGTGTGAAATGTACCATCTAAAAGGTGTAGGCCCACACACGTGTAAAACAACAACAACAACAGGCTTCCGGTCGCAGCTTTCCAAGGGGGGACACCAGAAGGAAAAATTTTCAGGCTATTTCCCTTTGCCTTTGGTTTCAAAATGTGGTTTTTTCCGAAAAAGGGGTTTTTAAAAGAAAATTAAAAAACGTATTTTTACTAAACTTTGGTTGGGACTTAAAACCCAAAAAACCATGTTGCCCAAAAGTTTTCCCCATGGCTTTTAAAACCCCCCCAAACCCCCCCCCCAAAAAAAAAATCCCAAAAGTTTGACAATTTTATTCATTTACTCGCACTTAGAACGCTTATCTTTACTAACTTTAGTGTGCTTAAAAAAAAAATCCAAAGTTTCTCAACGTCCGATGTCTTTTAACCCCCCCCCCCCCCATTTTCCCCCCAAAATAAAAAATTGACACTTTCATTCCACTTGTTTTTTAGAACGCGATCTTAACTAACTTTTTATTGGTGTTAAAAACCGAAAATCGAAAGTTGCCCAAACGTTCCTGGCTCTAACCCCCCTCTTTCCCCCCCCCCCCCCCCCCCCCCCCACCCCCCCAACAACAAAAATTTACACCATTTTTGTTTTGTACTTACACGCGTCTGCTAACTTTTGTTGCTAATTCCCCAAAATGGATGTTTCCAGATTTTCCGATTTTTAAAAACCCCCCACCCTTTCCGCCTCACCCCCCCAAAAAACAAAATTTTACATTTAAAATCATTTTTGTTCGGGGTTGAAGCATTTTACTAACTTTGGTGTGCTAAAAACAAAAAAACATGTTTCCCGGGAAAATTCGAAGAAAATTTTGCCCCCCACTACCCCCAAACCCCCGGGCCCCCCTACCCCCAAAAAAAATTTTAAATTTACAAACATTTGCAAAATTAAAAGTTGATCTTTTCTAAAATTTATGTGGGTAAAAACCAAAAAAACTTTTTTTCCCCCCTCGTTGATCCCCCGCCACACATCCCCGCAAAAAAATTTTATGTTAAATTTTTTATGCAACTTTTTAAAAAAAAAATTTTAACGTTATTTTCTTTAAATTTTTGGGGTATTTGCTTTTTAACTTAGTACATGATCTTATTGATTTTAGTGTGTTCAATATAAATAAATTTTCATTGGAAGTCTCGTTTCGCCCCCCAAAAAATTTTTCCATTCATTGGGATGTACATCGTAGGGATGTGGGGTTTTCCCTAAAAAGTAATCCAAACGCTCAAAGTGACCCGAACCCCAGCCTTGCCATTTAGCATTTTTTGCTTCCCCCCCTAACCCAAATGAAGGGCTATGTTTGGGGGGCAAGGGGAAAAACACGAATTTGTTAGTTAGTGTTAAAACCAAACACAGCCCCCGTTTCTTCATCCCACATGTTTAACCTTTTAAAGGGATCTTGCCCAGTTCCCTTGTCAATTCCTATAATGTATTTGGAACAGATTTATATTTTTCCTGCCCTCCGGGAAAAAAAATTTTAAATTTCCCTTGCTTTGAATGCGTTTCTTGGTGGGGGGAATACGGTACAAAACCCACGGGCCCCCCTGCCCTTTGGTGTTTAAACTCTCTTAAGTTAAAGCAAAAAAATACAAACTTTACCCCCAGATTAAAATTTTCGATCGACTTTAATTTTTTTTGAAAAATATCCTCCTACTAATAGTTAATGAATGCATGTGTTGACTGATTTTTTTAAAGCCCTCAATGCTTTTCCTTAAATTTCCCAAAGGGCCTTCGTTTAGAAATTTTTAGTCATTTTCATGCCTCCCATCTTTTAACCCTTGACATTATCGGGGCTGGGCTGAAATGCTAATTGGGGATGATGGAAACTTTCGTTGGGGTCTCTCGTGTCATTAATTTTTGTCTCCATCGTTTTTTTTTTCTAAGAAAGTTTCACAACACAATTTTCCACCCATTTGGGTTTACGGACAAATTTTTATAAATTTTTTCCGGGTTTTTTATTCTATACAAAGATTTTTCTTATTATTTTTAAAATGAGGTATCCCCGCAAATCCCGGGGACAAAATAATGGTTGAATCTTGCACGTAAGTGCCCAAAATTACTTTCTAGCCATTTTCCATTGAAAAAAAATTTTCCCCATATTTAAATTTTTTTATTTTTTCTTCGTATTTTGCGACGAAAGAAAATTTAAAAATATCAGGTTTTTTCTTCCCAATTTTATTTGAACTGGGGAAAAAACCAAAGCTGAGGGGTTTGTTAATTTTCCCGGGCCCGATTTTTCCCTTTTAATTTTTAGGGGGTATTTTGCTTTTCGCCATTAGGGCTATGAAACCACCCGAGTCCCTACGCTCAAAAAGGGGCATTTTGGGAAATCTTTAAAATTTCTACGGGCCCCTCCCCGCCCCCGTTTTTGAACTTCGATTAAAATTTTTATTTGGGGGAATTTGCCCCCCAAAAAAAACAAGGCCCGCGTCATCCCAACTTCCCATTTTCTTATTTTTTTTTTTAGCTGTTTTGGGTTTATTACACGGCTAGAGGCGAAGTAAATTTTCAATTTTTCCCAAAAAAGCTTTCCAAAAGAAATGGAGGAAAAAAACGACGGGTTTTCGAAAAACCAATTGATATGGGTTTTTTTTATGTTTCAAAACCCTAGGCCTTTTATAGTCGCCTAGCAAGGGGTTACAGAGGATTTTTTTTTGGGAAAAATTTCATCCCATTTTTTAAAATTTGGAAGGAATGTTCTCATCCCAACCAAAAAATTTGGTTTTGGGGTTGTCCGATACCCCAAATAGCTTTTTATTTGATTATGTCCCATTATTTTAAAGTATTTTAAAATTCTTTCACTTTTATGGCGGCTTGGAAACCCTTAAAAAAAGCCAAAATCGTTTTTTTTTTTTTAAGGGAGGTAAAACCCGAGGTTTACAAGGGGACCTTTTAAACGGGCACTTGGTTTAAAAGGTTTTTTGAAATTTAAAAACTTCTAAATTGACAACCTCATTACCTACTACTTATATTTGGGGGAATTTTGGGTTGGAAAAAAACCCCCCCCCAAAAGCTATATTTTGAGTCCCCTTTAAACCCAAAAATTTTTTTCCGAATATTGGGAAATTTCCCTGCCCAAAAACCCTTTAGTAAGGGTTTTAATGTGGGGGTTTGAAAAAGGTTCATTTCCAATTTGTACTGCGGGTTTCGAAACTACGTGGGGAAAACCCTATCGGCGAAAAAAATTATTACATAAAAAATATTTTTTGTGCGGGTAAAAAGTAAGTAAAAAAGATTTTTTTACAACATGCTCGAAGGTTTTATGGCCCACAATTGGAAAAAAAAACCTTTTTCTGCAATGATTGACTTATAACCCTTTTAAGTATGGCCCCTTTTTCTAAATTTAAAATTTACAACAATAAGACAATCATCAAAAAATTTTTTGTTTCCAAAAAAAAACGTTTTTAAAAAATTATTTCGTAAAAAAACAAAGGGTTTTACCTTCTTTTTACCTTTTGCGACCACAGAATTAATTTTAAACAATTGAAATATTTTTTTATTTAAAGAACCCTTAAATAATCTTTGGTTTTCATACCATGCTTACTAAGTTTTAAAAAGTAAAATTTTTTTTTAAAATTTGATTTTATTTCATTTTCATTTGGGGAAAGATTAGACCCCCCCACCATATGGGGGTTTTAGGGGGTTCTTTAAAGGGGTTTTTAAGTTTTTTTTTTTAAAACCAATGATACCAAAAATTTGCTTCTTTTTTCAGTTTGCCTATAAAGGGTTTGGCCCCCAAAAATTTTCGGGTAAACCCCCGGGCTAGTACGGGGAGGGTCCGAGGGGTAACTAAACAACTAGTATTAAAAATTATCCTACAAGAAGAGTTTTTAAGGAATTTGATTTTTCCTTTTTCACCTTTTCAGCCCGAGGGGATTTGGGGGGGGTTTAACTGCTCAGCGAGTTTAACAGCCTTTCACAATGCTATGTTGTACATTGTTAAATGTTTAAAAAAACGCCCTACATAAACACTAAACTTTGGGTTTGAACCTTTTAAATTTCCCAAACCCGTTTTTTAAACCGTTTAGCTTTAAATTTTGGAAATTTAAACCCTACCCTCAACATTTGAAATTTTTGACAAAAAAACAATTTTCCCCAAAACATTTTTATCTTCAAAAATTGTTTTCCCCCCAACTAGGGGTCCGCCCAAATGTTTACAATTACACATTTTTCCCAAAAAAAAGGGATTTTTAAAGGGGTTTAATTTTTAAGTCACTGTTGGGGAACATTGGGTTTTTGAATTCAGGTAAAAATTACCTATAATAAAAGTTTTGTTGCCCCCCCTTTTAAAAAGAAATCGGGGCACTTTCAACGTTAACATTTAAAATCCCTACCGCGTGGAACTAGGTACTTGCCTGTTTCCAAAATGTTAAACAGAAAAACAAAATTTGGGGGAGACAGCCCTTTTGGGACTACCCAAAATAAGGGTTGGGAAAAAAAATTTCCTGGTAGGCAGTCTTGGACTTTTAGCCAAAAACCCAAATTTTTGGCAGGGAAAATTAAAAAATTTATTTTCAGGGCCCTGCCAATTTTGCGTTTAAAAATATTTCTATAGCTCTTCCCTCCGTAAAAGCATCCTTTTTTTTCTATCCCAAAAAGGGTGGCTGTGATAGCATGGTTGTGGAAGCCAGCGTTTGTAGGGGAAACTCTGGAACTCGTGAGGCCATTGTTGGGTTTTTAAATGAGATTTCAGGTGATTTAGATGGGATTAGATTTGTTGTGTATAACCGTCTCGACGACAATATTGGTTGAATAACCTGAAAGCTTCTTCGTAGTCAATCCACCATCAGGGGTCTATTTCCTAACTCGTGCGACAGTAGTCGAGCGACAGCGACTACTTTGTTAACAGAATAACTCATGCTCAGCGTAACAGTTAAGTAAATGTTAGCCATGGGTTCTAATTAATAAGTTGTGACTGTCGATCGACTATTGTCGCACGAGTTAGTAAAGAGAGAGAGAGAGAGAGAGAGAGAGAGAGAGAGAGAGAGATGATTCCCTGATAACGTGACAAAGATGTCCCCAACTAAGATGACGTATGAATGCTCTCTAGAATCTAGATATGGGGGGGGGGGGGGGGGCTATAATCCTAAAATCATGTATGGTTTTGATGATGAATGGTGTTTGTTTTACGACAAATCCTATAACTCATCTAATAAACTAGCTAAACATATTATATTAATCTCGCTCATGCTGCACATCACCATTCACCAGGGCTGTTCAGGAAACCCCACGTGTCGGTTTCAGCGCTCGACCCCCAAGTGAAACCTATCTTAGAACGAAGCCCCACGCGTGTAAGAAAGCTCGGACCATGCAACACGGGGGTGTAATGCTCTGCCTTCAACCTTTCACAATAACAGAATATCGATACAAGGCGATGAAAATTGCCTTTTAATTATTTCATTTTATTTTATTAGTTTTACATAGTATACATTTGCTATTTAGTAACCAGTAATTACCAGTAATATTTCTCATGAATATCGTACTTTTACGATTTTTTCGATTGTTAGTGCGACATTTTCGTGACATTTGGGCTGATTCTGACCAAACGGGTGGGGCTACAACGTTCATATTTTACATGGACATTAAAGGGGTATTTAACCGTTAGACTCAAAAAATATATTTCATTCAGGCTATCTAGTAATGAATTTAGCAATGAACAGAAAAATTATTGGGGCCACCATGACCTCCCAAAAAATTGTCAAACATGACACTTAAAGCTATAGGTCCCATTGGCAAAAATCTCCCATAAGAAATTACATGGGGACGATACTTATGCCCCGTGACCTTGGAGGATTTTGATCCAAAACAATATTGGCCATTATTGACGTACTCTACAGCCTTTTCTGTAAATTCTCTATATTTTGTTTTGTAATTTGGGCAAGTAGTTTGGTCAAAATAGTAGCCTATGCTGATTACCAAGATGGAGTGTGATTTTGGAATGCATATTTTTTCGTGTTTGAGGGTATATTTGGGCACAGTTTCAAGACACGATGTTACAAATGGGCATTTTAGATTGGTACTATGCTCTAGTATCTATATGGACCAAAAAAGAAGCAGGTTAAAGCCGATTTAAGAAATTTCCCAAAACACCAATTTTCGCAAATTTCTGGATCAAAAAAATTAAAAAAATTCGTGTTAAATCACAGTTACAAGACATTATTTTTTAAACGGTCATTTTAGTGGAGTATTGCGATTTAGATCACGTGGTAAAAAATAATATTTGGGGTTTTTACTTTTTAGCCCCTTTAAGGTAATGGTGATGTATTGCTTTTTGAAAGAAAAAGTTGAAAAAGTTAGCCAGAATCCATGGAATAAATTTTTTTAGGTTTATAATAACAATTAACAAGTAACAATAGAAACTTGACAACAATCACCTACAATGCTTTCAAAAAGAACTTGCAAAGGTAAAGTGGTCCCACGCTAACTAAAAACTTACAAAAAAGCTCATCCATCAACGCGACTAAAAAAAGCGTTCGCGAAGCGGCCTAGTTATATTTATTATGGGTTTATTGGCTCTGTGATGATAAGATTCATAAATTAAAAAATTGTTTTAAATTGTATAGATTGTATTAAATATTAACAATTCCACCTACGGGAGTGTTTCCCGACTTTCCAAATCGAGAAATATACCCTCGCTCATACCTGCGTAAGGTAATCACATTTATAATAATGTTTGTTTGGTCAATTCAACAGCCACAGTTTTTCGATGCTTTATTGTTTCATCCATTCAGTTGGACTATAATGTATAACTACAATTCATAAGTTAAATAGTTACCGTCTAGTTGGCTAAGGCTCCTGCCCGGAATGTGGGAGACTCGGGTTCGAACCCTGATCGGGATGGATTTTTTAATATCTGGATTGTATTAAATGTTACAAAATATTAAATGCAAAATTGATTTTTCTAGCAAGCGGTACGGAGTAAGTTTTCATGTAATTTCTTCAACGGTGTTGATTTAATCGCGATAAAGTTTGAGACGCATATTATAGCGAACGGTGTTAGACACCGTCGCGGAGTGAAATTAAAATCCACTTTGTGGTGTAAAAATATTTTCAATATAGTGTATCTTTCATTATTTATTTAAGCGTATTATATATCGGTATTTACCTAAATATGTTTCGTTAAATATTTGGATGAGCGAAGCGAAGACTTCAATTTCACTGACCCCCAAAAAATTTAGCTCGGGTGTTTTTTTTTTGTTTGTTTGTTTTTTTTTGTTTTTTTTCTGTCTGTTTGTTAACTCTCTACCAGGCAAACGGCATATCCGATCTTGATGAAAATTTGACAGGACCTTCGAAATCTCTGAACTTAGAGGTGTATTGTTTTTGGGTACAATCGAAGAAATATTTCTCATGAATATCGTACTTTTACGATTTTTTCGATTTTTAGTGCGATATTTTCGTGACATTTGGGCCAATTCTGACCAAACGGGTGGGGCTACAACGTTCATATTATACATGGACATTAAGGTTATGGTGATGTAGTACCTTTTGAAAGAAAAAGTTGAAAAAATTAGCCAGAATCCATAGAAATAAAGCTTTTAATATAAATTTTTTGATTTTTTGTGCGATATTTTCGTGCCATTTGGGCCAATTCTGACCAAACGGGTGGGGCTACAACGTTCATATTATACATGGACATTAATGTTATGGTGATGTAGTACCTTTTGAAAGAAAAAGTTGAAATAGTTAGCCAGAATCCATAGAAATAAAGCTTTTAATATAAGTTTTTTACGGTAAATAATACCAATTGACAGGTAACAAAAGAAACTTGACAACAATCACTTACAATGCGTAGGCAGCAAAACAAAGCACTTGGCAAAAGTTAAGATATCCCATGCAAACTAAAAAATTTAAAAAGCTCATCCATCAACGCGGCGGGACTTTAGCGTTTTCTTAGTTTAAAATATATTCAGATTCAGGTATTTGACGTGAGAATATGTTTGGTAGATAGGGCTGAATAAGGCGATGGAACACATCGGTCAGTTTTACATCTTACCTGAATCAGAATCTCGTGACTATGTCGTGAACTACCGTGTGCAATCGGCGTAGATTTTAAATGAAGAGTCTGCTGTTGTAAAGTGTTTATCCTGTCAGTACACGAATCGTAAACAAGTCTTGTCATCAAAGGAAAAATGGCTGTGGTGTTCGTCAATCAAAGCTGCCGTGTTTCGTTAACCTAGATCACTGCCTTCTAGATTGTAAATTAACTCACCTAAGACTATTTTCGTTGTAGTTATCAGGAAGTGAAAGAGTCCAGACAATCAACAAACCCAAGCCAACCCATTCAATTTACACAAGGTTCGGCACTGAGCGAAGATCTGTAAATAACAGATGGTCCAAAGATTGCACAAGTCTAGTCTTCCTAACCTTTCAAATTGAAATATGACTGTCACCATGCACTCATTATGTAGACGCCCGCCACCAACAAGCATGCATGTACATGTGTTGAGCACATTGCTACAGGGGAAACGTCACTGACAGAAATAAGGCACTTTTTCTCTCCCTGCATGGGAAGAAAAGATCGGCATGAGAATGAAAGCTACGGTCCTTTTCTGTCTCCGTTTGATGGACATCTTGATTAATTAAACAGAATGAAGTGAGAAAGCGACTATAGTTTTGTGAATGGTGGACTCCGCGACTCGACTGACTGACGGTGACTGTTCTCGCCATGGGCTTATCTAATACAGTGTTCTTGCCATGTGCACAGCCAGCACAACAGGTGCATGGAGTATTCCCCATTGGAGTGTGTTTGCTTATTTCCATATTAGTTTGTTCGACTTCGACGAGACTTGGTAAATAATACACTGGACCTAAATTAGTTCGAGCGGTGCCGGTTAATTGTGGTGTAATTAGTGGCGTTGAAATGATTTCGATCCTTTGGTGTTACTGTCGTTGAGTGAAGCTCTGTGGTGATAAGTAGTTGAGAACCAGCCATCTGGAGTTTGTCCATGAGGGATCATCTATCCTCAGATGTCAACACGAGGTAGCTAAGCTTTATATGACAAATGACAACTACTGTACACCTCTCAAAATAAGCTATACCAAAGTTTCCGGGCTCAAAAGTAGATTCAATTTGGAAATGCAACAAAAAATTGCGTTTTGGTTATTTCAAATTATCGATAGCAAACTAATAAAAGAGTGACCAGGACACACATTTGGCAGCTATTCGTTCGACCAGAATGCATATCCAATGTATGTGAAATTTTGCAAATTTGACAATCAAGGATATAATAATGGCTCGACTGTAGTTGATTCCCAATACCTTGTTGTTAATCGGCCAGAAACAATTTACGAAAATTGTTTATTTTGTAATTTAAAAAATCCAAAATCGAAAATATTTTCGCAATGTTTTGAATATACGTAGGAGTCTATTAAGCAGCTGAAGAGAATGATCTAACATCCGTCCCATCAGTTCTGAGAGCCGACGACTGATATAAAATGAATGGCGGTGATACGTAGTGGACTTGTTCAAACAAAATACCAGGGATGCTGTGCGTGGCTCGTTGGTCTCTGCTTTCAATGCAGAAGGTCCAGGGTTCGATTCCCGCGTTAGGCAGAAGATTTTTTTTAACTTCTGATGTGGACTTCAGTCACTCAATCTTTGGCTTAGGAAAGTGTAAACGGTGACTTCGTGTAGCCGCGAAAAGGTGCGGGGTGGCGAGGTCACATTGACTAACAGTTGCCCTAAGAGTACGATTTTTATGAGATATTTCTTTGATTGTCCCCAAAATCATAACGTATCTAAATATAGTGATTTCGAACGTTCCCATAAAGTTTCATCAAGATCGGAGTAGCCGTTATTTTAAATATTGCATTAAAAATCGAAAAAAATCGTAAAAGTACGATATTCATGAGAAATATTTCTTCGATTGTACTAAACAACGTGGCAGGTCAAAGTTGAAAGATTTCGGAGGTCCCCTCCAAATTTCATCAAGATCTGAACAGCCATTTTCACGGTAGAGTAATATAGATACACAAATTGTATCTAGATTCTAAATACAAATAAAACATCTTAGCTTATACTATAAATTCACGTTTGACTATTAGGTTAATGCCTTGCAACGCTGAGGGTGAGGGAACTAGGTTTTTAAGTGCAAACTAGGGGGCGATGCCCCCCCCCCCAAGTTTGGCCCAGGGAGGGGGGGCAGGGGAGGAAACTATTTTGAGTTAAATATTAATCCCAGAATTTCCGTTGTAAATATGCACATACACTTATACATTTCGACAGTCACCTTAGTAAAACGAATATGTTTGTCTGTAGGGCCTATGCAACGCCATTACATCAAAAATTTGGTTGAAATTTACTAAAATGGGCCACTTCACGTTAATTTTTTGAGTTTTTAGATCGCAGATAGTTGCTGCAAAACATCGTTTACAGAGTCAGAGTGCAGTTTAAACATAACGAAATAACTGTAGTATGGTGAAATTTTTCTTCGACTTCGGCGAAAGGGCCTCCGCCGGCTGGGGCTTCGCCCCAGACCCCAGGCACCGCCGAACTAAATCTGCTAATGGATTTGCCCCCCCCCCCCTCCCCAACTTTCAAAACGTTCCTACGCGTCTGGCAATGAGGCTAATCGTCTCGATGCCTACAGGAGTCAGAGTGGACGGTGCATCCCACGAGTGAAACCCAGCTACGCAAACTCTTGAGCTGTTCCCCTCAACCACGTCCACGTCCCAACAAGTTCTCGCACGCGTTGGTAGCGCAACTCGTCTCACTGCACCGTCGTACTTGTACACACGTTCCTACGCGTCTGGCAATGAGGCTAATCGTCTCGATGCCTACAGGAGTCAGAGTGGACGCGTGCATCCCACGAGTGAAACCCAGCTACGCAAACTCTTGAGCTGTCCCCTCAACCACGTCCACGTCCCAACAAGTTCTCGCACGCGTTGGTAGCGCAACTCGTCTCACTGCACCGTCGTACTTGTACACACGTTCCTACGCGTCTGGCAATGAGGCTAATCGTCTCGATGCCTACAGGAGTCAGAGTGGACGCGTGCATCCCACGAGTGAAACCCAGCTACGCAAACTCTTGAGCTGTTCCCCTCAACCACGTCCCAACAAGTTCTCGCACGCGTTGGTAGCGCAACTCGTCTCACTGCACCGTCGTACTTGTACACACGTTCCTACGCGTCTGGCAATGAGGCTAATCGTCTCGATGCCTACAGGAGTCAGAGTGGACGCGTGCATCCCACGAGTGAAACCCAGCTACGCAAACTCTTGAGCTGTCCCCTCAACCACGCGTCCCCACAAGTTCTCGCACGCGTTGGTAGCGCAACTCGTCTCACTGCACCGTCGTACTTGTACACACGTTCCTACGCGTCTGGCAATGAGGCTAATCGTCTCGATGCCTACAGGAGTCAGAGTGGACGCGTGCATCCCACGAGTGAAACCCAGCTACGCAAACTCTTGAGCTGTCCCCTCAACCACGTCCCAACAAGTTCTCGCACGCGTTGGTAGCGCAACTCGTCTCACTGCACCGTCGTACTTGTACACACGTTCCTACGCGTCTGGCAATGAGGCTAATCGTCTCGATGCCTACAGGAGTCAGAGTGGACGGTGCATCCCACGAGTGAAACCCAGCTACGCAAACTCTTGAGCTGTTCCCCTCAACACGTCCGCGTCCCAACAAGTTCTCGCACGCGTTGGTAGCGCAACTCGTCTCACTGCACCGTCGTACTTGTACACACGTTCCTACGCGTCTGGCAATGAGGCTAATCGTCTCGATGCCTACAGGAGTCAGAGTGGACGCGTGCATCCCACGAGTGAAACCCAGCTACGCAAACTCGTTCGGAGCTGTCCGCCTCAACCGCGCGTCCCATCAAGTTCTCGCACGCGTTGGTAGCGCAACTCGTCTCACTGCACCGTCGTACTTGTACACACGTTCCTACGCGTCTGGCAATGAGGCTAATCGTCTCGATGCCTACAGGAGTCAGAGTGGACGCGTGCATCCCACGAGTGAAACCCAGCTACGCAAACTCTTGAGCTGTCCCCTCAACCACGTCCACGTCCCAACAAGTTCTCGCACGCGTTGGTAGCGCAACTCGTCTCACTGCACCGTCGTACTTGTACACACGTTCCTACGCGTCTGGCAATGAGGCTAATCGTCTCGATGCCTACAGGAGTCAGAGTGGACGCGTGCATCCCACGAGTGAAACCCAGCTACGCAAACTCTTGAGCTGTCCCCTCAACCACGTCCACGTCCCAACAAGTTCTCGCACGCGTTGGTAGCGCAACTCGTCTCACTCCCACCGTCGTACTTGTACACACGTTCCTACGCGTCTGGCAATGAGGCTAATCGTCTCGATGCCTACAGGAGTCAGAGTGGACGCGTGCATCCCACGAGTGAAACCCAGCTACGCAAACTCTTGAGCTGTCCCCTCAACCACGCGTCCCAACAAGTTCTCGCACGCGTTGGTAGCGCAACTCGTCTCACTGCACCGTCGTACTTGTACACACGTTCCTACGCGTCTGGCAATGAGGCTAATCGTCTCGATGCCTACAGGAGTCAGAGTGGACGCGTGCATCCCACGAGTGAAACCCAGCTACGCAAACTCTTGAGCTGTCCCCCAACCACGCGTCCCAACAAGTTCTCGCACGCGTTGGTAGCGCAACTCGTCTCACTGCACCGTCGTACTTGTACACACGTTCCTACGCGTCTGGCAATGAGGCTAATCGTCTCGATGCCTACAGGAGTCAGAGTGGACGCGTGCATCCCACGAGTGAAACCCAGCTACGCAAACTCTTGAGCTGTCCCCTCAACCACGTCCACGTCCCAACAAGTTCTCGCACGCGTTGGTAGCGCAACTCGTCTCACTGCACCGTCGTACTTGTACACACGTTCCTACGCGTCTGGCAATGAGGCTAATCGTCTCGATGCCTACAGGAGTCAGAGTGGACGCGTGCATCCCACGAGTGAAACCCAGCTACGCAAACTCTTGAGCTGTCCCCTCAACCACGTCCCAACAAGTTCTCGCACGCGTTGGTAGCGCAACTCGTCTCACTGCACCGTCGTACTTGTACACACGTTCCTACGCGTCTGGCAATGAGGCTAATCGTCTCGATGCCTACAGGAGTCAGAGTGGACGCGTGCATCCCACGAGTGAAACCCAGCTACGCAAACTCTTGAGCTGTCCCCTCAACCACGTCCACGTCCCAACAAGTTCTCGCACGCGTTGGTAGCGCAACTCGTCTCACTGCACCGTCGTACTTGTACACACGTTCCTACGCGTCTGGCAATGAGGCTAATCGTCTCGATGCCTACAGGAGTCAGAGTGGACGCGTGCATCCCACGAGTGAAACCCAGCTACGCAAACTCTTGAGCTGTTCCCCTCAACCACGTCCCAACAAGTTCTCGCACGCGTTGGTAGCGCAACTCGTCTCAATGCATCGTCGTACTTGTACACACGTTAAAAAAAACGTGTTATTACGACTGTAGCAATGCCAACCTTGTCGTTTTTTCTTCTTCTGGAGAATGCACTTTTTATTTCATTCCAGTCTGGTCTAACTGCATGGACACGCCCATAGAATATGATGCACTTGCTCAATTCGTAGAATTCAATCCGTGCCGAATGTGTGCATTTGCAGTTCCCAAAAATGAACTACAAGAACCAAAACAATTGTAATCTGGCAACAAACGTACCTCAAATCTCCCAACTAGAAGAAATCTGAAGAAATCTTTCCTACCCTCTCAGCTCAAAGTGTGATTTTGATTTTATGCAGTGTTGATAGATGATGAAGGACGATTACAAAAACCCATGCCTTATGCGAGATTCGAACCCACGTCCACGTAGAGCCATACGCCACCGCAGTCGACTAGCTTGCTAAAGGTGACGTCACAGTCACATGGTTGTCAAAGAAAACACTCAATCGTATCGTGTATTGGGGCCCGGAAAATGTACATTTTAAAATGCTATCCCCTCCCCCTTTAATCCAAGGGTCACCAACAACATTCTGTGTCACCCCTGTTCATCAAATAATCATGTCAGTCGTAGATCATGTTCGTTTTTACACTGTAATAAATTTCCCTGAAAAAAATATCTATAAATGTAGTTTTTACGCTTGCATTCCCAACACGTTCATATTTTTAAAACACATACATTCAGATTGTAATAAAAGGACTACTAGTTTGTTTTATAAAGTTACATTTGCTAATAAAACAACTCTAATGTAGTTGTTTTTATGATTCAACACTTTGTAATTTAACATCCAACAATGTCCTATTGCAACTCCCATAGGGGTAAAAAAATTTACACCACCTCTTGTTATATTAGTATATTAGATTTATAATATTACATCTTCAAGTAGTTGTTTTTTAAAAATTTACTGGTAATTCAACAACCCGTAGTGTTCATTGCAACTGCATGGGGGTGATAAAATTACAAATTCACTTGTTTTATTAGGCAATTAGATCCATAGTAGTAATTCCCCCAAGCTGTTGTTTTTATTAAATGTGTAATGTGATTGAACAACTATAATAATGTCGTATTGCAAGTACATAAGGGGGTCAGAAAATAAGTCGACCAGTTGTTATTTATGCATTTGGATTTGTAATATTACATCTCAAATGTAGTTGTTTTTTTTAATATGCGATTTAATTTACAAAGCGTAGTGGCAAAATAGCGATAGTTATTAATTACGATGATGTGATTTGTTTAAATTTAGTTAGTGATGCAGAGTGAATCTGTAAGTAAGACATACACCATTAGAAAGATTAGAGGCAGATTAACATTACATATTAATTTCGTGATTTAGAAAAACCCCCGCCAAACTGGGCTCGAACCTGGATCACCTGGAGAAAGAATTACAAAGCATGTGATTAAAACCGTATACACCAAAGGACCTGTAAAGAAACGCATCGAGTTTCGTCAGTCATGTTTAGAGCGGTCCCACCTACGTATTTCTTTTCAACCTTTAATGCCCCTGGGCCCAAAATCATATTTTAACCACACTAAGTTTTTCATACACTGCTTGTAAATTTTTTGGGATTACAATGGCTAACAAGTTTTCAATATCGCACGGATTCCAAACCTGAACCCGGGTTTCTGTGACCAAACTGTCTGTAAGAAATAAAACGATGCAAAACCAATCATAAAGGATGAACCTTTTTGGGCCGGTAGTTTTATAAACCCCAAAGGGGATTTATTTATAAAAAATAAGTTAACTGATCTAATAACGGATTTCGGTCTACAATCGACAAACCCCCCTTTTTCTAATAAATAGGAGCGGCCCCTATTTGTCAGATTCTTCTTCCCAGAGATTTGAACGGCCGGCAAATAGTGGGACAAGGGCGTCAAAAAAAAATTTTTTAAAACTCTTTCAATACAATCATTACACTAGGCCGCTTCGCGATCGCTTTTTTAGTCGCTTTTGATGGATGAGCTTTTTTAAATATTTTGTAGAGAAATATTTCTTAAATGTCCCCTAAAATCATAACATATAAATTTCAGTGATTTTCACGTTCCCATAAAAAATTAAAAACCAAGACTCAAGACAAGACCGGGAGGATATAAATAAACACAAAACACACGAACAATAACCACGCGGTCAGGAATAAAACACTTACCAAAAAAAAGGTTCACGGGACTTTAAAGATCGTCCGCATGTTTATCTTATGGGGAGTATTTGCCGATGGGACCTAGCTCGAAAGATACCAAGTTTGACATTTTTTGGAGGTTTCATGGTGGACACAATTTTTTTCTCTTAGTATCTAAATTCATAACCTAGTTTAAGGCTATTCCAGAGCACTCTTACCGATTTTGGAAGAAAGGAAAAGGGTTTTTAAGTTGGTTAGATGAAAGATTAACTTTAATTTTAGGAAACGTTTAAGTCCGCGCGGTTGGGATGGGGGCGTAATGGTGCATTGAGCTGTCATGTGTTATGCGGTTTTTTCTGTTGTTTGTTATCAAAATCATATCTAAGTTGATTTTTTTAAATTAAATTAAATTTAAAAAAAAGCAATTTACGGTTTTTTAATTTTTAAAAAATCGTAATTAAAAAAAGGGAAAAAAAAATCGTAAAATTCCCAATTTTCACAAGAAATAATTATTCGATAGCGCTCAGTTTTCACACGAATATAAAAAATTCATGAAAATTAAGGTTCTGTGAGAAAATCATTACGATCGGATAAAAGCATGTAGGGCTAAAAGCCAAAGATATTTTAAAAATCGAAAAAAGTCGTAAAATTGGGGTGTTTTTAAAGACATTTACATTTCGATAAACGCTCAAATTTCGCACGAATATATCAATTATGAAATAAAGGTTCTGTGAAAAAATTATACAATCGGACAAAGCATTAGGTCTTATAAACGAAGAATTTTTGTTAAAAAATAAAAAAAAAAAAAAAAAACGTAAAAATTTTGCGATTTTCATGAGAAAAAATTTTCCGATTGCGCTCAAAAACGTTGGCCAGGTCTAAGTTCAGAGATTTTGAAGGCCTCCAAAAAAATTTCATCGTAATCGGAGTATCGGTTTAGCCGGAATCGTATGGACAAACAGACAAAAAATAAAAAAAAAAGAAAGAAAGAAAAAAAAAACATTCCGGAATTTTTTCTCCAGGGTAGTAGAATGGAATCTTCGTTTTCGCTCGCTCATCCAAAAAGAAGAGAAAAATAACTTTTTTTTGGAGCTCCATTTTGGTCATTGTATGCAAATTTTGGGTTAATAAGAAAACAGCAGTTCTAGGTGCAATACTTAATTTTAAGCTTTGTTTTTTTTTCAACACACCTTTGTCTATGCTTTGAGTAAATTTTGGAAAATAATTTTCTGAAATAAACGTTTGATGTACGATTTTTTTTGTCACGTGGCACAAATAAGTGTTTTAAATCTTGGTGGTTATCGCTAAATCGGCGATTGCGTCAGGGCCTACAGGGTTGGTTGGTTCGCTTTGATTTACTGTCCCCTACTGAAAATCGTTATAATAAACTGAGTGGGTAGACTATGAATACATTTTTTTATTTTTATTTTATGACCTGAAAAAAAAAATTGTCAAAGTTAATATTTTTCTAGCTAGGTCCCATCGGGAAAAACTCCCATAAGAAATTACATGGGGACGATTTTTATGCCCCATGACCTTGGGGGGGATTTTCATCCAATAAAATACTGGACATTATTGATTTTACTCGACAGCCTTTTTCTGTAAATCCTCTATATTTGTTTTGTTATTTGGGCAAGTGGTTCGGTCAAAATATGCTGATAACCAAGAATAAGTGTGATTTTGGAAAATGAAATATTTACGTTTTTGTGTGTATATTTGTGTACAGTTTCAAGACACGATGTTTTAAAAGGGCCTTTTTTAGATTGGTACGATGATCTCGTATCTATATAGAAAAAAAAAGAAGGCCGATTAAAGCCGATTTAAAAAAATTTCCTAAACCCCAAATATTCGAAAAATTTCTGGATAAAAAACATTGAAAATTTCGTGTAAAATCACAGTTAAAAGATATAATTTTTCAACGGTATTTTAGTGGTAGCTATTTTTATTTTTTTATCTATTTATTCATTTATTTATCTAACGTTTATCCTATTCAGTTATAAAAACTGATTTACAAAGGAGGACAACTAAATAAATCTAATTACATAGATGCAGACACAACAATGAACTACATTTAAGTAAATATTTGAAATAGTAATAATACAACAATGCATTAAATTCTCAACAAATTTGATAACAAATAAAAAGGATATTAAACGCAATTTATGAATGAATCGAATATAAAAAAAAGGGGTGAGGAATGAAAAGAAAAGAAAAGAAAAAAAAAAAAAAAAAAAAAAAAAAAAAAAAGAAAAAAGGAAAGGAAAAAAAGTAAGAAAAAAAAGAAAAAAAAGAAAAAAAACATTAAAAAGAAAAACGAAAAGAAAAAAACTGATTTATTAGACGATCCCACTCAAACGAATATGAGGTTTGCCAAAAATCAGGAACAGCAAATCAGGGAGTAATCAATCTTTCGCGGAAGAAACCACCGAACGCGAATCTTCATTCTTGTGTTCAACCATCATTCTTGTTTTCAATCTTGAAAAAAATTTAGTACAAAAGATCTTGACTCTAATATATAATTTTTCAGATAATAAATTATTTAAAAAATTTTTTCAAGTCAAAAAACTGATCACAGCAATGATACAGGACACCTAACTCAAGTTGCAAGTTCCACCAGGGGGCGGCAACCAGACATCTAGGCAGAAAAAATCAATTGAAAAACATTGAATACATAAAAAATCAAAGAAATAATGAACAAACAAAGAGAACAGCAAAATCAAAATAAGAACATATGAAGATAAATTGACATTACATAAACACAGAGACAATGACCCCCAAAAAAAATAGTAAAAATCAATTCTTTTTTGTTCTTCGATTCATATCATTGCTTCAATTTACTTTTAAAAATTTTACTATTCCTAGCTCAGTAAACTGGCTTTAATATCATAAGTAATTGAATTCCAAAAGGATACTTTCCTCTGTACAAAAAATGACTTTCTTAATGATTCGGAAATTAATTTAGGAACTTTCAATGAGTACATTAGAATAGAATTTTATATATAAAATATTATGATGTAAAAAAATGGGGGTAAAGCCCCTTTTAACATCATCATACCACTTCTCTTTCATTCATTAATCCATAAATAATATTAATTTTAATTAGGTGATTCGATATGAATAGTAAATTTTGATATAATTTCTTATAAAATAAAGTCTGTTGAATCATGTATTGGCTATGAGTGTATTGGCATGCCTATAAGCCTGTCTATCCTGTCCCGTGCCGGGACAGGTCAACCACAATAAAATAATTATAATAAGATCTCGTCGGATGGCAGAAACGCTAGACGTGCCTGAACAATGTAATAATTTCATGAGAGGACAGTAAATAGGGCAAATTTTTAGAGATTTGGTCCAGGTGCATAGTTTACGCGATTTCGAGTATGAAAAAAATGACACAAAAACCACCTATATGAAAAAAATTGGTTCCGAGAATAACACAATAACTGTATATTATACCGGCCCCAATAAATGGCCATGGTGATATCGAGTTATTATAAATCAATAGTATGGTCGTTCTGAAGTTTTGATTTTTTCGGCTCCTACATTTTAAATAAAATTGCAATTTATTGATTATTTGTATTTCTAATTATAATATTAGTTAATGCACAGAGCCCCTTGCATGGACGTCACATGCATTATTGAATTAACTAATGTCTAGAAAAATTGTATGATGAACGACCTCACAAGATAAACATTTTAACACTTTACTGGTCATTGTGTATAACCTCACAAATTGGGCCGCATTTACGTTTTTAACGGCTTTGTGTAAAGACCTCACTTATAATGTATGTATTCACTCGGACCTCTAATTGTATTGAAAAATCCCCGGACCTCACTCCTTATTTTTTGTATTCAACCATTTCACAAATAAATGTTATCGAAAAATGATTATAATATTAGTGTTTTTCTGGGCGTAATATTAGTCAAAGTTGCCATTACCGCAATTCGCTAACACTGCTGGTTTGGCGTGTCTCACTATGTCTGTGGGGTATTCATGGGACCTCATCACTTGCTACGGTTGCCAGTATGTGTGTGTGTGTGTGTTTTTTTTATTTATTTATTTTATTTTTATTATTTGTTTTTTTAAATGGGCCAATAGGGGAGGATGACCGTGTGTGTACCATCGAAAAATCAGCGAATCGCTGAACAGATTGCGCTGAAAATTTAAGTTTACTGAGAACTGCTAACAAAATCAGCCCAAAACTATTGCGATTTAAACATACAAGGGAAAAAGTCAATTGACAAATATTCTGCCAATGTGTAGTAATTATTAACGACAATGGTTTTGTTTTTGACAAAATATGTTTTATTTTTTTTTTTTGACTGTGAAAATGCAGTGCCCAAGGGTTTGTCGAATTTTTGCATGCTCACACGGTACCCCAATTAATTGAGCTGGGAGATTGAATAAAAACCCTTGCAATTTTTCACGTAATTTTGCACTGGCTATGTTTCCCATAGTATTGTAAAAGATGATAGAACCACTGAGTTATATGCACTTCAAAACATGTTTAATAAGTTTTTTAAATACAATCTAGAAAAATTTCAAACGTTTCCCGACCAGGGGATTGAACCCAGGTCTCCCCCATTTCAGGTATAAGGGCGCCTTTGCCAACTAGATGAGGAAAACGCCAAAGTTGTTTTTAGACGAGTGAGCGAGTCATGTGTGAGTATCCCGGGAACATTTGCATTTATTTGATAATTATATTTTATTTTTTATTATTTTTATTTCCTCCCGGGCTAAGAGGCTTGATTTTTTAATTAAAAAATCATACTGCAAGTGATCTTCGACATCCGATATCGTAATTCATATAACAAACACATATTTTTATTAGACGGGCCCAAGCGAAAGCGGAGTGAGTTTTCGGACGGAAAATTTGTAGACTTGATTCGTGTGTATGTCGGATGTCTGTCAGTCGAATGTCAGTCTCGTTTGCAAAACACTGATTTGATCCTTTTTATTAATTACTTAGACTCAGTTTGAGGACATTACTTTAAAATAGTAGCACTGCAAATGTAGCGCCCCTACTTTCCGCTACATTCGTGTTAAATAGGGCAGGGGTGGTGGGTGGGGAAAAATCAAAAATACAAAATTTTATAAGCTTCTTGAAGTCGAGCCAAGATGATTTTGGCCAGATGTATGTTTATCTTCATCAAAAGAATTCTTCGTTCACCTGCGTATTTTCACGTAGGGGGCTAGAGGGCTAGACGTTTTAAAAAAATTCCAATTCAAATCTTCAACAAAAATTGGTTTTCCAGGAAGAATGTGACAAAATAGCCTGCGAGGATCAGAGGGCTTTTGGAAAAATAAGAGACGAGTTTGGAAATGTACAATTGGGGGGTGGGGGATGTAAGACGTCACTAATTCATTTAACGTGCAAAACAGCCAGATAATCCCCCGTTTATAATTAAAAAAAAAGATTTACGGGTTTTCCCAACAGTAATCCAATCCCGGGTTCATTCTTTGAAAAACTTGTTGCCTGGGGTCATTTTGAAGATTTAGTGAAACCGGGAAAATATATAGCCGAAAAAGAATTTTCTAATAACGCAATGTTTTCGGGGCTAACGCTACAAGAAATGTAGCTACATTAATATGTAGTAGTAATAAAAATAAATTAACCATAGTGGTTTAGTAAATAAATAAAAAAAATTTTTATGACATCTTCAGTCTAATCTTATTCTCAATCTTCGGGTGTTTCCTCCGGATCTAAAATTGTATAGAAATCAATAGGGTGACATTCAATAAGAACTCCGCTCTTGAGAGAACAAGTTTCTATGGCGAGAAACGCACTTATATTGTTTGAATGTCAGTGGCTCAAATAATACCAGACCCGGTTGAAGTTTAAATTTTATGGGGAATGTTTTTTTTTGCAAAACATTAAATAAAATAAAATTCTAGATGTAGGTGTAATAATAATTTTACTACTGTTGTTTTAATGTAGTGGCTCAAATAATACCAGACCATTGTGAGGTTAAATTTTATGGGGAATGTAAATGTTTGCAAACAGTATAAATAAAATTACATGTTTAGATGTAGGTTTAACAATAATTTTACTACTGTGTTTTTATATCAGGGGTCATAATAATACCAGACCAGTTTGAGGTAAATTATATGGGGAAATGTATTTTAGCAAACAGTATGAATTTAAAATTTCATCTAGATGTAGGTGTAAAAATAAATTTAAATATAGTTGTTTTAATACAGTGGCTCCAAATAATTACAAAACCAGGTTGAAGTAAATTATATGGGGAAGCATTTTAGCAAACAGGAAAAAATAAAATTACATTCTAGATGTAGATAATAATAAATTTACTATAGTGTTTTAAATCAGTGGCCTCATAATAATACCAGAAAAGTGTTGAAGTTTAAATTTATGGGGAATGTTTTTTTTAGCATCAGCATGGTTAAAATTACAATTTTATGTGTGTATTTGGGAGTTACAATATTTTTTTTTATTGACGTTAACAATTCATAACACGTTACATGTACTATTTTCTTTAAAAACATAAGAAGATATGTATTTTAGTAAAAACATTCCACTTTTTTTACGCCCAAACAAAATTGTTAGGTATTAAAACAAATTTTTCTTAGAGTGTATCATGAAACGTGATACACCTAACTGACGAACGGAAAGAAAGACTGCGACGCTCCCTAATTATAATGACGTTCACATATTTTTATAGTGTGGTTTCAGTTATAAAATGCTTAAAATAAAAAAAATCAATTTATCAACTTGTTATTTTTCAGCATAGCTTGCGCATCGTGGCTACAAATATAATTGTGCCCAAAAACTTTCATTGATGTTAACAATTTTCACTTTCTATGAGGTTATTATCGATTATCTTAACAAACGCAATTCAGCCATTGATGAACCTATATACAGACACGAATTTAACCCACATAACAGAGGTATTCTAAACTTTCTACAGTCTGTTCTAAGTGAACAGTTTGTCATTATCTTTGGAAGTCTGCTGTATAATCGCTTTAGATTTATTGTGTAATTGGTGGAGATATCATCAGTAATTAACCTGTGTGAGATAGGGCAAGCATAATTTTTACAACATGCAACTAAAGGACGGGCAAATCATTGAGTGTACTAGGTATCATAACGTTGATGGGGTTAAAGAAAGGCATTGCCTGACCCTTGCCCACTTACTAAAGACAGAACGATTGCCGCTTATTGAAATAAATTATGTAGCTAGCTATGCACTTTTAAGGCAGCTTCATTAAAAAAGCTATTTAGCTGCCTGTGACATCGTAGCAGGCAATTTGTTGCATCAATTACTTCCTAGATTCATATTCACAGATGGCTTTCATTTTCGTCGTTTGTAACAGACAACCCACCTCAATCAATGTAATGAGATATCTAATTGTAACACAACAACGCATGTTTATGATTTTCCAAACTTACACATTTTGTACTCACACGAATTCTTAATAAATCTGCGTAAAGGGCCTATTATACCAAAGATGATACTTTCGTCATGTAGTACCAATGGCGACTATAGGTTATACTGATGACGATCCTCTCAGTAGGTGGTGTAGAAACGCAGCGCGCTAGGAAGATCCATGTTCGGAGTAGAGGAAGGATCGCCTAATTAAATTAGAAAAATGATTCTGTCAAACATTAGTTTCTTACAAAGTAGTCATCGTGAGGGGGTTGGGCAATGGGCACCGCATTCAAACAAGCACACAGGAGTCAGCGATTGCGAAATCAGCGTCAAGTCAAATTTGCTTTGCTCTCTGAGGCGAGTGCCCAGTTTCTGTCTGTATATTCTGCATTGCAGTGGCGGAACTAGGCGCCCGCAGGGCCCGCAACTGCGGGCGGACCCAGGCGATTAGGGGGCCCCGTTAAAAAAAAAATTGTTGAAAAAACACAGTATTTCACCCTGTCTGGAAAATATTGTACTTGTCGCGTTTTCGTTGCTAAAATGACCGTTTTGTGAATCCAGCGGTTTGAAGGTGAAATCTACGGATATTTAGGAATTTTTAGCGTTTTTTTTTTGTTTAACGAGTGAGCTAATAAATTAAAATGCACGTATTTATTTTATTTATTTGTGGCGTAGAAGAAACCCACGAAGAAGTCGTGTCAGATTATGTACCTTGTGAGAATCGAACTCACAAACGCACAAGAGCTTCTATGCGCTACCGATGTCGGTTGTCGCATTCGTTACGCACGTATACGTATCACGTAAACTAAAGAAACTACCTCCGTATGAAGCGGATTAGCGTAGCCGTAGCTTCATTGTTTTGACTTTGAGCAGCGTAAAACAATCGTTCCAAAGAACGAACTGATTACTGAGAGCGGTGTCTTTAAATAAACCGCAGACGGCAGAACGAAATGTGAATAACTAGAGATGGATGCTGCGAATGCGATTCGTAACGCGTTAAAACTGTTTAGGCCGCGTAAAGACAATCACGTATCGTATGGTTTAGTAGTTCTCAGATGGTCGCATCGTATATCAAGTAACCAAGCCGCGTATACGTGCAGATGCCGGCCGGCATAGGCATACGCGCACTCGGAACAGAAACCACGCGAAGAGAATGGACCGTGTATGAATATGAAAACGATTTGATACGTGAAAACATTTGGTGACTTGATTGCAGTACATCACAGAAATCGAACTTCGGGGACAAATTGTTGCTAATTAAGTACATTCTGCCAAAGCACTTTTTAGTTTTGTTAACTGAAACTCTGCAGCTAACTATAGGCATCGGGGATAGATTTAGCAGGAAAGGTACTTTTTGTACTCAATCCCGCTGTTCAACTTTTGATTAGGGATCTTTTTGAAAAATATTTATCCAAAATGACAGCTGGTTGGTATCGAACCTGTGGCCTCCTGGATTTTTTAGTATCGCATGTTCCTTGAAAGCTACCGTTCACGCACAATCAAGATGGATTCGCAATAAGAACCAAATTGAATATTATACTGGCAGGGATGCCAATGTCAATGAGTACGTTGATATGAAATGAAGTATATGAATAGAGACTAGAATTTCGGATCTTCAAAATAGTTGCTTATTTTTGAATGAGATTGATTACGTCACAGATGACACAAGATATATCCACCCACATTAATTCAGTATAAAGATGACAACTTCCATGAGATTGTGACCTAGGAACAGAGTGAACGTGGTTCCCCTTCTTCTCGCTCGATGCCACCTTCACTCACGCCATTACGTCATATGTTTCGACACAACCATCTTGACTAAGGCAAACACGTTCTCGTTGTGTCTTTCACCATTATCCACTATTATTTTTACGATGGGGGCATAGGTTATATCACTTTATTCATATTTAAAAAACATGGCGCATCTGTCAGCTGTTTTGTAGTTTCTTGAAAGTTAACAAAGCTACAAACACTTCATTCTAATGACGGTAGTGGCTAACACACACATAACAAAAACTTGTAGAAATACAGCCAAACTTACACACTCAAAAGGAATGAGATCTAAAAAAAGGGCCAAGCTCATCTACCCTTCCACATAAACGTACAGTGTCCCATAACAGCATCCTCGAAAAGCTTGGCAAAATAGAATTTGCGATTATTAATTTAACGTAATAGTTTATCCAAGTTCTTTTTTTCTAATTAATTTAAACGTAATAACATGCAAATTCTATTTTGCCAAGCTTTTCGAGGATGCTGTTTATGGGACACTGTACGTTTTATGTGGAAGGGTAGATGAGCTTGGCCCTTTTTTAGATCTCATTCCTTTTGAGTGTGTAAGGTTTGGCTGTATTTCTACAAGTTTTTGTTATGTGTGTGATCTCATTACTTTTTCAAGTTCCATTACAAATTATTTGCTAAAATATAATATTTTTATCAAAGTTGATTTAAATTCTATGGTATTAGCAGTAACAATATAGGGACTGGACCCCAATTCTTGAGTTCGTGGGAGATGAGTTGAAAACGCAATTTGAAAACGAAGTCGTTTTCGTTTTCGAAGGAATTGGTATTCTTGAACGTATCGTGGAAAACGTCATGGGTTGTGAGTTGAAAGCATTGATATTAATTAAACCCCTATAGTAGGCTAGATTAGCAGTCTCCTATACCTCCGCACAGGCGCGAGCGTAGCAAATTGAAGACTCAACCGGCCCATTTCAAGATGGCGATTTGGTGTTTTAATTTATGCTTTTTTAATGCAATAAAGTATTTTACTGGATTGTTTGATATGGTTTTTAGCTTGTGCAGCATGGTATTAAACAAAAGAAACAATACGAAGTGATTGCATAAGGGAATTTACTAATCATTTGGTGTTAAAGGCTAGTATGCTTACCTGTCAACCTGGCGGCAATCTTGAGAACTATTTGGCCACAAATCGCTCCCATTTGATTAACATGTAAACTGTCATTTTAAGATGGCTTCTAATTGTACCGGAAGTGGCTGGTCTAGCCAATTATATAGGATGTCTATGGTTGAAAGAGTATCACGAAATCCAAACACTTTAAAAAGATTTGCGTATAGCAAAGAGCTCGAAAAAGTTCTATATTTATTCTAGATGGCAGTGCCTTCATAAACGCTGGCCAATCGAAAGACAAGTTGTATGAAATGATTTGATTGTTGCAATTATGTAAACAAACAGTTGAGCAAGTCATATCAAAACAATGTTGTGCTGGCATAGGGTTGGCTAGGCTTGTCAACATGTAATGTAAGTATGAATTTTACTAGTCCTATAGCCAAATGGAACTTTAGACCTACACTTTTCATTATAAAAAATTTTCCACTTGGGGCCTACCGGGACGGTTTCTGATTTTTTTTTATGAAGTATAATAACCCTTTTTCTCGTTCCACACAAAGGAAAAAATTTAAAAATGTCCCTATTTGTTTCGTACGCCTTTCCCGCTAACCTGCTTATACCGTCAACAAGTGTCAGTAACTATGGTTAATTTTGTTTGTACCCAAGTGTTTAAGGCTTATTTTAAACCTTTATTTGGAACCTTTCCCAAAAAAACTTTTTCACTTTTTTTTTTCAAAAGAGCTATCTTCAAAACCTTAAGCCCATGTAAAATATGAACATTGTAGTCCCCCCCGGGCGGGTCAAAATCGGGGGCCGACGTTTTAGATGTGAGCAGTAGTGGCTTGGGCAGTAGTGGGCGTATAGCAGTACAAAACATCCTTAAAGTATTTTGACTTTTCAAGCCTTTTTTCACCAAGAAGGAAAATCGTACCCCAATAAATTTGGCTTGTTGTCAGGTACCAAAATCCCTCGATTGTGATAGTTTTTTAGTTCCATCACGTTACATGACGGCTGGGTAACACCTCGAAATCACCCCAAATCTGCTTGGTGTATAAGGGGCTTTTAGGTGTAGCGCACCGCGGGTTGGCTCGGGGCCCTAAAGGGGACCTAGATAGTGTGAAAGAAAAAGGCAATTTGGCCTCGAGTGTTTTGCTATTTCCATTACAAATCTACATGACCATCAACATCATTCATTGACTTCACTATACGATACGCGCGATACGGATAATCTCCTTGAAGTGGACCCAATTTGTGATCATCCACTTTCGATGGAGAAAGGTTTAGACTGTGTGTCGGTGCTGTACCGAGGAGAAGTGACGGGAGGTATGGTACCGACCGGCGCCCAATGTCAGGCAGGAGGTCGCTGCGCCCACCGGCAGTGAACTATGTGTGAGAGTGGGAGGCCCAAGAGACAATCTTTATCGTTCGGAAGAACATGTAGGCGAATTAGGTGCGGCTGGAGGTAACAGAAAGTCACACACGCGCGTGCTCGTGCCGGGGGCATTGCCAGGTGGACATTCAGAGATTGCACTGGGCCGCGCACCTTCTGGAGGTAACAGAAGTTTCCAACGCGCGTGCTCGTGCCGGGGGCATTGCGAGGTGGACATTCAGAGATTGCACTGGGCCGCGCACCTTCTGGAGGTAACAGACAGAGTCACACACGCGCGTGCTCGTGCCGGGGGCATTGCGAGGTCGACATTCAGAGATTGCACTGGGCCGCGCACCTTCTGGAGGTAACAGACAGAGTCACACACGCGCGTGCTCGTGCCGGGGGCATTGCGAGGTCGACATTCAGAGATTGCACTGGGCCGCGCACCTTCTGGAGGTAACAGAGTCACACACGCGCGTGCTCGTGCCGGGGGCATTGCGAGGTGGACATTCAGAGATTGCACTGGGCCGCGCACCTTCTGGAGGTAACAGACAGTCACACACGCGCGTGCTCGTGCCGGGGGCATTGCGAGGTGGACATTCAGAGATTGCACTGGGCCGCGCTAAATTCGCAACCGAAGTCTGGTCGACGACAGAACTTTAAGTTTGGTTCCGAAACATGCTTCGAACCGAATAGCAGACTCATAATCTTGCCTGTTCAGCATTTGCCTTTAATTAACATTTCATTAATTGCCACCACTCGCAGCGCCTTCTGGCAATTGGTGATCTATTTGATATGGTGCCTTTTTTGCCTACCAAGCTAAAATCTACCTATTTCGATTTCCTCATTGCTTGTTCAGAATAATTGGTGTTCAAGTTTTACCTCCCGCAGCGTTATTGGAAAATTGGTACCATTCTATTTGATATCTAAATATACATTTTACCGTTTTCCCACTAAAAGCTAAAACGTACCGTTTTCGAATCCATAGATTTGTTCTATTTTTCGCTTTAAATATCAGGTTTGATTCCACCTCTCCCAAAGCTTTTTGTCAATAATTATAGTGAATTTGAGAAATACGATCCTTTTTTGTCGTTTTTGGTCTTTCACATCTAAAAGCTACCGATTTCGCTTTTTGGGTTGTTAATGAGACCAGGGCAAAATTACTAAATTTTTGAGCCCCTTTGTGCTTGTTCGGACGATTGAGCCCTCAAAAGTGCATATCTGATATTTGGTCTCATTTTCTGTTGTTTGGTTGGGTGATGCAGGCAGTGCATTATAACTTTATTTGTCGCTGTTCAATAGCAACGGTGACTAGTATGTATCAAGGTCCTCTAGATCTCCGCCACCTGGCGGAGGCTCGTCTAACTCGCTCGTGTGGCCACTAGGTTAGGTCGTCGCAACCCGTTCCACAATGTATAGCAGCCATATTGGTGACATGCACGAGAAATAGAGGGAATTTAAAAAATCAAAGTTAACGCGCGCCCTAAAACTTGACCACAAAATGACGATGTAGAGGCCAGAAAAGAATCGCGTGCATTTCGAGATAATAAAATTGACAACCCAATAAAAATGAAGCTAGTAATTTGTTGTAATGTAATTAATAAAATTTAAATAATATTAAATACCCTATGTTATAGCTTTGGGTTTGTTACGGTTATAGTGTGATGTGTAGGATATCCATGAGCAATTTTTCTTACGATTTTGAAAATTTATTTCTAATAGCCTGTTTCTGATGATTGGATGAGCGAAGCGAGCGAAGCGAAGATTTCATTTCACTACACAGCGGTCTGATTCTGTAAAATCGTTATGGAAGATAACGATCGTTATCCGGCATTAAGCGACAATTTTGCGTGTCGACTGTTTCTGTCAAACTTGTTCGCGATCGCTATGATAACGAGAAGGAAAAAGGAGTCGCTATGCTATGCTATCAAGATACGATAAATGGCGGCCGTAGCGACTATTTTACAGAATCAGGTCGATAACGATAATTTATAACGATTGATATTTCATATCAACCGTGATCGCTATCGCTATCATAGCGACTATTGTACAGAATCACACTGCAGGAGAAAAAAATCCGGAATGTTTTTTTAATTTTTTTCGTTTTTTTGTCTGTCAACTATAACACGATTCCGGCTAAACCGATACTCCAATTGCGCTGAAATTAATGGAGGCCTTCGAAATCTCTGAACCTAGAACACTGCCACGTTTTTGAGCGCAATCGAAAAATTTTTTTCTCATGAAAATCGCAATTTTACGATTTTTTTTCGATTTTTAAAAACTTTCTTCGACTTAAAACACCTACATGCTTTATCCGATGGAAATGATTTTTTCACAGAACCTTAATTTTATGAATTAATATATTCGTGTGAAATTTGAGCGCAATCGAAAAATTATTTCTTATGAAAATCGCAAATTTATGTTTTATTTTTTTTATTTTTTAAACATTCTTTGACATATAACACCTACATGCTTTATTTGATTGTAATAATTTTTTCACAGAACCTTAATTTTATAGACTTATATAATCGTGTGAAATTTGATCGCAATCAAACAATTATTTCTTATATTAATTGAAATTTTACGATTTAAACAGCGTTTTGTTTGATAAATATGATTTTTTTCCTTTGCATTGTTTGAAAAATGTATGTTTTTTGTAACAAAAATCTATATTTCCCATATTTTAATTAAAAAAACTATAAATCTCATCAAAAATTTGTCTAATAAATTTTTCAGAATAAGACTTGTGAGCATATCAAAAAAGAAATTATACTAAACTAAATTACTAAAGTAGGAAAAAAAATGCTAGAATAAAAGTTTTTGATAATAGCATTAAAATTTTATTTATGTTGTTTTTTTTGGTAAATTTGAGTATAACATAGCCTAAAGGTTCAGTTAGTTTATTGTTACATGAATTCACTGGGCCTTTATAACCTGTTAATCTAGGCTTCTTTAAAATTGACTAAAATGTTATGAATAACACTCTATACAGCCCTAGATTAGGCCAAATATCAGTACTGGTAAGCCATTTTCCCATGTAAAATAGCATACAGTGCTCAAGAAAAAAATCATTTCATGCTTTTAGCATTATATCAGCATAAAATAAATTAATGTATTCATTAAATAAAAAAAGTAAACTTAAAAGCAATGAAAACAATAACAATGCAAAATTGCTGGTTTTTCATACATTTTCAGTGAAATAACCTCTTAAACAATTACGCTCATCCAACAACGCGCCTGAAAAAGCGTTTGCGAAGCTTCCTAGTTTATTACCAACATGCCTTGTGCCCAAAGCAACACATGTGATAATAATAGTGTCTACACATAATCATAAAAACACTAGTAAATGACGGTATTTTTCAAGGTGTCGTGTGAAAAAATTACTATGTCGCCGAGAAAAGCGAGTTTTAAAGGAAAACGACGACATGTCCAAACATAACCACTATATGACGTTATAGTGGCATTCATCCTGATTACTAACGTGGTATTGAAAGTCGTTGACGGCCTTCAGTGTTTTAGGTAATGAACTCACTAGTATGCAAAGTGCGTGAATATGTACTAGTTACTACATTCCCGCTCTAGAATTAGGCACCAAGATGGCTTCTAATTCGCTGCTGCGACGACCTAACCTAGAGAGTTAGACGATCCTCCGCTAGGCGGAGATCCAGCAGACCTTGGTATGTATAAGGTGGGTGGGGAGGGGGGGGGGGGGTTGAGTAATCCTCACTCCACTAAAATCCCTAAACTTGTATGCACGAGCCAGGAACGTAGCCTACAACTCCCTGAAACTGGCTTTTCATCCCACTGTGCGATGTTGAGCGAAGAAGCGAGGGGGCGACCCCGTGACTTGACAGAGATCTCCTAGGTCACCCAAACCGTGGCAACCTTTAAGTTTCACCCACGCAACCCAGGGAAAATAAACCACGATCACCTACTAAACAAAACTTAGCTTCACTTTCACTCAGTGGCGTATCCAGCCCCCCCTCCGAAATCCATGTTGAATTATATTCTGCAAATCATCTAGGAATAAGCAAAAATTAAATGCATATCCTTATTAGGCCTAATTAATTTTCCCGTTTAGCAAAGTACCTTAACTTCTTCTAAAACACATTAAAACCACTTCCAAATGTTTAATACCGTCCCCATTGCGACGTTTGTCTTGTGGAGCACCTCTTGGCACCCCATCCGAAATAATAATATATTTCTGTGTACTCCACTGCATTCACTGATCGTGTATTACTTTTGGTTGACGGTGTCATCAGGGGCGTAGGAACGGGGGGGGATGGGGGGAAACTCCCCCCCCACTTGTTGGCTTGACCCCCAGCCCCACTTGTTGGCTTGACCCCCCCCCCCCAGTGGGGGGGTCAAGCCAGGTATGGGTGTCATTTTCTAACTTATAGGTTGTTAGGTGATTTTTAGGATTTTTATTACAGTCGGGCTTGCAAAGAAAAAGGAAGGTTTTTGTTTACATTTTTTTAGAAAGATTCAGTAAGAGACGTGATTTGCGAGACTAGACTAGCCATCTGATTTTAGACTAATATTCATTATATTTTGTGTGCAGTGTTTTCACTCCCAAGCAGACTGTCGACCGATTTTAGTCAGGTAATCAATCTTCAATGCAATATTAGCTTCAAACTGTAACCCTTATTCATAATTAAAATTAGCCTGAAAACGTGTTTTAGGCCACCTATCAAGGGCACCTTTTTAAAAAAATCTCGCCTACGGCGAAAAAGCTTCCGGCGGCTGCCCGGTTTACCCACCCAACCTCGAAGTCAACTTGAGTGTGATCAATGCCCGGTTTACCCACCCAACCTCGAAGTCAACTTGAGTGTGACCCCCCCCACTAAAGAAATAGTTCCTACGCCACTGGGTGTCATATACATATTATAGATCGACACGAGTCGCCTGACTGATAATAAAGGTAATCCAATAATTTTGTTGTATGTTCTTTCTTCTGAATTTGGAAACTGCCAACTTCATTCAATATTATTATTTCAATTTCAATTTAAAGATGTATTGCTTAATGCTTATCCACTGATGTTAGATCCATTGTAATTGCGCGATATCTATATTGGTTTTTAGTTTGGGTGCTTGCCCCCCCCCCCCCTATCAACAACTGTGTACTGTATTCGGTGCCCCCCCCCGTCCAATTTTGCACCCAGTGAAGGATACTTTTAATTTTGAAACTGATTTTGACTCAATGTAATTTCAAAGTGTGTTTGATGTTTCAATTTCGTGTAGACTGCATATTCTTAATTAGGAAAACGCCAAAGTCGTTGTTAGATGAGTGAGTGAGCCATGTGTTGAGTACCCGATATCCCTTTCACCCGCCTAGAGGCCTACCTTTGGCTGGATCTAGACAGCGTTGTTCTTTCCTCCCTAGCCTATCATAGGCTAGAGTGGCGCATTATGGCCTTACAGTTGACGCGCCCTAGTAACAAATAAATTCAAAACCGTCATCATTTATCAATCTTGTATGAAAATGTTCCCGCGTATTCAACACAAGTCTCGCTCACTCGTCTAACAACGACTTTGGCGTTTTCCTAGTCTAGTTGGCTAAGGCGCACTTATACCCGGAATGTGGGAGACCTGGGTTCAATCCCCTGGTCTGGAAATATTGTAATTTCTGGATTGTATTTAAAAAATAAAACATGTTTTGAAATGCATATTACGCAGTGTAGTCTATCATCTGATATAATACTAAGGAAAAGTAGCCTGTACGAAATACGTGTAAAGATTGCAAGGTTTACAAAATCTCCGAGCGGAATTTGGGAGTACCTTGAGCGTGCAAGATTCGATACACCTTGGTCACTGCATGCAATTTTCACAGACTGACAAATAACAAATACAAAATATATAAAAAACAAAACCCACACATTTGCAGCCTATTTTTCAATTTGTTATTTTTTGTAGATCTAGCTGATTTTGTTAGCAGTTCTCAATCAACTCGTACCGGATGTCTGTTTACTAGGAAGCTTCGCAAACTCTTTTTCAGGCGCGTTGTTGGATGAGCGTTATTTTTTTTAAACGACAAAAATCGTAAAATTGCGATTTTCATGAGAAATTATTTTTCGATTGCGCTCAAATTTCAAACCAATATATTAATTCGTAAAATTAAGGTTCTGTAAAAACATCGTTACAATCGGATAAAGCATGTAGGTGTTATAAGTCGAAGAAATGTAAAATTAAAAAAATAAAAAACGTAAAATTGCGATTTTCATGAAAAATTATTTTTCGATTGTGCTCAAATTTCACACGAATATATAAATTCATAAAATTAATGTTCTGTGAAAAAATCATTACAATCGGATAAAGCATGTTGGTGTTACTTATAACTCGAAGAATGTTTTAAAAAATCGAAAAAACCGTAAAATTGTGATTTTTATAAGAAATAATATTTCCATTGCGCTCAAATTTCACACGAATATATTAATTCATAAAATTAAGGTTCTGTGAAAAAATCATTAGGTGTTATAAGTCGAAGGAATTTTTTAAAAATCGAAAAAATCGTAAAATTGCGATTTTAATGAGAAATAATTTTTCGATTGCGCTCAAAAACGTGGCAGTTCTTAGTTCAGAGATTTCCAAGGTCTTCAGAAAATTTCATCGCAATTGGAGTATCGGTTTAGCAAAAATAAAAACAGAAAAAGAAACATTCCGGATTTTTTTCTCCAGTGTAGTGAAATGGAATCTTCGCTTCGCTCGCTACGCTCATCCAAAAATTTCAGCTCAATCTATTCAGCGATTCGGCTGATTTTCGGCGTACACACACGCACATACACACACATTCACTCAGAATAACAGAATAGGCGCCGTATGAGTTAAGTTGTAATCCTCTTTCGCTGCGCTCACTCGTCTAATTATAAATTAGAATGTACTAATACTAATAAAAAACAAAACACCTCTGAATAACGTCTCGTTCCGGTTCCAGCTGAACATATAGTAACATCAAGAGGTAGCCCATACGAGGCAGCGATGACCGCTCGCTGAGCACATCTCCATTCTTCAGTCTTGCCATTTTCCACCCACCCCCAAAACCAGAAGTACATAAAGACTGTTGGGGAAGTCTGCAGAAATCAGCGACGTGCCCATGCAGTTCCGCCTTGTTATGTCGACGGCCAGAAGTTTAGGTCATACGTTTGTTTTCGATTACAAAGATTTTGTAATATGGAGACGAATCAATCCAGTCAGTCTTTGGCCCGACCAGCCCGTTCTATCGAGGACCTTTATTTTTCTCTTCTGTTTTATCCCCCCCCCCCTCTTTCTCTCTCTCTTTCTCTCAATGCCGCAGTGAGAGTCACGACTGTAAAAAGTGCACTTCGTAAATTTAAAACGCACTTGAAGACTCCACGGAAGGGGGCGGGTAGTCTCCACTCTCCCTGGAAGACCGCCGGCATTTCCGACCTCACCGTTTATCTCACTTCTGATTGACTTTAATTATCATGTTATTACCTCACCAGGTTGAACAATGAGCGTTCCTGGCGCGTCGACCCTGCACACACCCACTTCTGGGCTGATGGTTTCAGAACGCAGTGTACACCAGCCGGTCGGAAACTCTTGTGATCCGCGCTTTCAGGAGACGAACTCGCAGGTTATTTCTATGCATGTCTAAGTATATAAAGAATATAGTTTCACATATTTTTTGTGCTTTTGACTAAAAAAATCGTGTTCTTGGAAATGGTATGTTGAGTTGAGCGCCAATTAATCTCGTACAGGTGTCAGGGGGCGTTTGCCCAGACGTTATACTGAATAGCTTATGTCTACGAGCTGTCAACTGTCGAAATCAACCAGCAAAGGAACATCATAATTGGCCATAGCATTTGAAATGTTTCTGGCAGAACACGTTAAAGTTATGTTGGTAGCTAACCGTTTAATTGATGTCTTATTCGTTTAGTATGAATGAGAAAATTGCTGATTTGCAACGTAGGCCAGAACGTATAGCTTTGCCCCGTCCTCGTATATTTCCGAATGGGAATGGTGTGTGACGTCATTTAATATATTTTAGGCGCTGATTGGCCAATTAAAAGCGATGTTGGATGTCGACTACCCACCTTCCAACGCGCTCTAAATGACATCATCGTGGCATGCAGCAACTTTTAGGACACTTTCGTATATATTTTGGAATGTAAATATTTGAGCGAGCGCTTGATTGATGTTTTGGGGGTTATCGATGACTTAAAATGCATCTAGTCGACTAGGCCTATCGAGACCACGGGTATGTGCGATGATAATAAAATACAACGAATCATGTTAGAGTCAAGCGTGTGGAACAAATTAAGCTTTGGGCTAGAATAAAATGTTCAAGCTAAATAAACAGAGGCTTGTTCATGACCACGTAGGTGTGCTATAGAAATTGCCCAAATATAATAATGATGACTGATGAGTCAAGCAATAACTTATTTATCACCTATAATTTAAATTTGATGTTTTATAATCATTTTAAGAAAGCATCCATATTATGAATGTATTTATCGTGTTATAAGTTTGAATCCCTATATACAAAGATTTTTTAAAAATTTTCTTCTTGTCCATCCATCGCCTCGATACGCATACCCCACCTGCATTAATATGCGACTCTGAGAAACGTCGTGGTCCACGAAACCCACCACGTTAGATGTCCGTCCAGCTGACGGCTGAGCCTCGACTACAATACACCCCGGGGATGAAACTTCCAATATGAAAACATTATTGTTCTTGTTATGGAATAATTTTAATGACGGAGAAAGACTGATGATGCGGGGGAGCTCAAAATTTGGGTACCTATATGTTTACCACACAATCGTGAACCGTCACATAATTATTGCATAATATGATCAGCATCACTAGGCCACTTCGCTAACACTTTTTCCAGTCGCGTTGGTGGACGTTGGTGGACTTTTTTGGTTGACTATAGTCTATCTCTGTCCAATGATTACTAAGTTTTATGTATGCGTGGAACTGGGATCTCATTACTTTTTAAAGAAAGTTCTATTAATAGCTATGGTAATACCAGTTAACAACAGAATGTAAAAATATTGTAAAATATCTCGAGGCCCAAAGAATTGCTTTTTGTACGCATTGTAGGTGATTATTGTCAAGTTTTATAGTTACTTGTTAACCTGTAAAAGGCTTATATTAAAACCTTTATTTCTTTGAACTCTGGCTAATGTTTTCAACTTTTCCTTTCAAAAGGCACTACATCATCATTACCGTAATGTCCATGTAAAATATGAACGTTGTAGCGCCACCTGTTTGGTCAGAATTGGTCCAAATATCACGGAAATATCACATTGAATATCGTGAAAAATCGTAAAAGTACCTACGATATTCATGAGAAATATTTCTTCGATTGAACCCCAAAACTTGGCAGATCTAAGTTCCGAGATTTCGAAGGTCCCCTCCAATTTTCATCAAAATCGCATTTATGCCGTTTGTCCTGTAAACAAAAAAACACCCGAGCTATTTTTCTCGGGGTAAGTGAAAATTGTAGTCTTCGCTTCGCTCTTCCAATGATCACACGTATGATCCTTTCAGTGTGTCGCGCGCCATTGAAACACGTGTAAGTTTATTCAACTATTTTTAAAATAAATTCTCCTCTCCGTCAAATCTTCGGGGGAGAACTCTCCACGTGTAAGACCTATGTGTCTCAAACAGCCCTCGGACATGGATACCGCAACATTCGTATATACACCTGAAGAGGGGCATACATTGCACCTTATAACAGGTGTCCCTCGGTGAAAATTCCTCAGCAGCAAGTAACATGTATAAGCATTCCAGGAGCATTATAGCTACTCCAGCTCTAAGTGATACCGATCCATCATTCGTGATCGGCGTGCCAGTGTTTCATATTGCGTATTATAAACCGAGAGTAATTTCAATCAAACATTTCGCTCAACCTCTCTCGACCGCAGACTGATTGTTCTCGCCCCACTAATCGCTTCCTTATTATTATTAATACAGTACTAAAAAATGGTCTGAGAACGCAGACGATCATAAGCTCCGCCTCGGGCGGCAATATCGCCTAGCCTAGGGCGGCACATCCGAGGAGGTGGTCCGGCTTGCAGTTTGCACGCATATTCTTCGTCACAGTCGGGAGTGGAGATGCATGATACCGCCGAGTGTGAGTTGCATTGCAATCTCGCTGAGTGTGCTTGCAGTAGCAGTTACCTCTGCATCTTATGCACTCGAGAAAACTCTTCACTTTAGTGAGCTTGTTGTAGTAGCCTCTTAGATTTATGCAATGAGATGACAAGCTAATGATCAATTAAGAGGGAATGGGACACATTTAGCATTTAGCGAATGTTCGCTCGACCAAGATGCATCCGACGTATATGAAACTTTTCAAAGTTGTCAAAAAAGTATACATGGACAGCCCTGTGGTCATAGATTTTCCAAATTTTGTCTTCATCAGCCATTATAGTCATTATAGTCAATCTTGGAGTTTTTAACAAAATTAAAATTCGTGAAAACTATTAAAAAAAATTATAAATTATTTAAAAAAAATTGGAAATGTGTTACTGCAGAGAGATTTCTCCACATTCTTGACATATGTTCAAAAAAAATCCAAACACCTGTGATGTCAGTCGGCGAATGAACAGCAATTTGCCTAAAACACATGCGTTACTTTGTTGACATACTCCAGCAGTCCATATCTCCTACAACTTCCATCCACCAGTATCTCCAATCAAAAAAGCAGCCTTTGTACAGATTAATCGATTGTATCTTGGTCGCCGATTAAAGAAAATTTTAAATTAAATTTTGGCATAAGGTTGAAAAACAAGACATGAAAACAAAACAACAACTTTATTAATTTTGTTGTTCGTGTCGATTTTCGAAAACAAAATCGTCAAATGTAAACAATCATCATATACGAAATAAAATCAGCATAAATTAAAATAGCCTTGTACAACTTAGCACGTTTCCCCTGAAGGCAAGCAGCCATCGTCACGCCCATCCTAGCTACCTGCTGTGCAGATTTCTGCAGGAAGGAACTTCACATTACGAGGTGTACCGCTACTTCGGCCACGAGTCACGTATCGCATATACTCGAAACGTCCGTTCTCGATCTGCACGATCTCGGCAAATAATAGCTCAATTAGAGGAAAGTGCCCCCTGCCGTTGGAAGCGATTAGTCATTATAATGTGATGGGTCCTCTGGAGTCTGGATGATGCGGGTGTTCTCGCCAGGACGTTGACAGCCGCGGAATAGCCTCTCACGCAACACAACACATCTTATGGTGTGGTTGCAGCGGCGTGTCTCTCTCCCAGCAATCCTGCCTGTATGTGGAATCACTGTCGCAAATCACAATCACTCGTACTCAGATGGGTATGCGCGAGTGGCTGCGGGTGGGGACCCCAGAATTTTATACACGAGAAAAATTAAAATTTGCATTAAAAAATAGTTGTTTTTACAATCGCGTGGATGATAAGCATTTTTGGTCTATTGTGAACACCTGTCTTATGCTTTTAAATTCATTTTTATTTCCTTTATGTACTTACAATATTTAGAAAGAAGTATACGTAGGTAGTTTTATTATTTTCTTTGGTTATACCATTTATGATTGCATGAACATATTTATCTCTGGAGAATAAAACGTCCTGAGTCCAAATATCGCGTTTATTTTATGTTAAACAATGTTTTGGCATAGATATTGTGACTTGAAGCGTAGTATTTTTCGAGCATACTCTGAAACGCGCTGTCATTGGTCATTCCATTATGACGTATTTAGGCCCTACACGGGCGATGATGCGTGGCCCAGAGCTCGTCAAAACAGCGCTACCGCATCCTGTTGTGTTGTTGCCGGGAGTAATCCAAAGCACTTGGTATTCTAAAGATATTATTTTTGCGTTATACTGTACAGTATTTGGAAGACCTTAGGTCTGTTCTTTTGTCCAGGGGGTAATTACAACTTTTACACTTTTTGCACCTGCTTCTTGAGGAGGTGTAAAAGGTGTAACTATGGAAATTTGCACCATTTCAAAATAAACCCCGTTATAATGTGTGATTGTTTAATAAATAGAAGATAAAACTGGTAATAATAAAATAATATGGAATAGAATTGCAGAAAATGCTCAAAGCTATGTTATTGAGTGTGATATCTTCTGAAAGTGTTGAATTGAATGACAGCTGGCAACATAACCTCGAAATTTGCTGTCAAATTACAACAAAATCGTTCTTTTGTCCATCCGTGAAATATTACACCTTTTAACCCAATTTCTGATTCTGAATTTTACACCTAGGTGTAATTACCACAATTTGAGGTGGACAAAAGAACAAACCTCTTGGCTAATATAGGGCTAATGTCACATTTTTGGCACGGAATTTAAACGTCGTTTTTGAAACGACATTTTTAATTATTTTTTTATAAAATACATCCAAGTGCTTCAAATTTTGTTTTGAAACTGTTTATATGTAGATTCATATGAGAAACTCGAAACAAATTTAAAAAATCTCATGCAAATAGCCTATTCAAGCCTGCTGTGAACTATCTAATTTTTCAAACACTTTATTCTGTTAAAGGTAGTTTTCTACGAAAGCATGATGTTCTACACAATGTTTCAAAGCAATTAATATAAGACCGTTGGCCATGATAAATATTTCCTATTTTGCATTCAAAATGGTCCAAGTTTAGATATTTGAGGTTCTTTGAAAATCTCTTCTAACCCTTTATAGGGTATTGGTATAATAGTATACCACCACTTTTCAAAATACACACAATTAAATCTGCCAGTTTATCATACTTTTAACCCGGGTAAAACGCTGTTTTGTTTTGTTCGGAATTGATATAATTTTTCCTTATTAAATTCTAATGATTAGAAGGATTTTTGGAACGGTTAAAAAATCCAGTTGTGTATAAAAACACTCTAAAACACTTATTTCCGGGCTGTGCCGGATATTTTGTTTGCCTGTAGAAGATTCAATTTGAACATAAAAACAAATGGATAAAAATTAAAATTTGCCATTAAAATCTAATTATTTTAAATAAAATCAAATTTTGGATTTTTTTCATCTTTGATGTCAATTTGGAATCCAAATCAGCATTTTATTCCTAAAAGATCAAGGAAAAAAATCTATAAAAAAATCTAAATTTCCTTTTAAAAAAACAAGAAAGCAAAATTTTGGGTCCCAGTCTCATGCCCTATAAAAGGCTAAAATTGGTGTTGTAGCTTGTTGTTGGAGAAAGACTGACATTCTTAGGATACTAAATAGACCTTGAGCCGACTGTAACCATACTCCCCCCACCCCACCCCCCGTGCGGAAGGTCTGAGGGTGGTTTTAGGTAACTACCTATATATTGATTTTCGATTTCCGCTTGTTAGCTATCACGGTTTTGATTTGAATTATGTAGTATATGAGGCTTACAATTAATTGTATGAAAGAAGTGTAAAAAAAAAACACACAAATAGTGACCAAATAAAAAATCCTAAAAGTTGCAAGATAGGTGTTGGAATAAAATTATGCATAATATTACAAGTTATAGCGGGTAAATGGGTATGTGTTCATGGAACATTGTATCAGAAAATACGTGGAAATAGCTTTTTGAATTTGATTATTTAGATCCTAATGTTACCCTAAATGTTCCTGAAGTCGATGAGGTCGTTCTGTCCAGACAGACTTGTATCGAATGCATGAGCTACCAAAATAGGGATTAACAGATACCCCAAACAAACGGTCGTAATTCGTGATGAAAATAAACAGGGAAGAGTCACAACTCTTGATTTTCCTACCAAAGTGTTAACTATTCAAACACCTCATTTACATAACTAGTTGTCGCGCTGTTGAGGGTTCCAATGAGAATGAGATGAGAGCCTAGGCCACCATGCACGTGAGGCTGATTCTGTGTTCTGGGCTACTTACCCTACCAAGAGGGCCTAGGCCACCATGCACGTGAGGCTGATTCTGTGTTCTGGGCTACTTACCCTACCAAGTGAAATGTATGGCCGAGTCCCATCAATTGACTCCGTGTACTAACAGCAACACGCACACATCGCAGACCCGCAATTGAGTGACGTCATCGACCGACAATGTTTTATTAGACATACTCATAACTGTCTGGGTGCAATATTTATTGCAGAAACGTCCCCCTCGCATAGTTATATAGTTAGCTAGAGTCGTGATTGCCTGATTGGTTCTGCTGTTGGTGTTTATACAATAATTGCTAAGTCTCTAAGAAGCGTGTGGATTTCTCTTAGTGCTGCATTTGCGTAATACAACATAATTGCTGTACTGCACTGCCAGGCGCCTCGGGTGTCTGATGTGGAAGGTCGTGTCATAAGATGAGGTGTGCCATGTTCCATTGTGCGAGGCTGACACTTTCCTGATGGACTGCGAATATGGGCATGCTGTGGCCGGTTCAAATGCATCATGCAAATCATTTCTTAGATGGCGTCTTCACTTGGAGCTAAACTTATCCATTGTTATCCATTTTCAGACGTATCGTTTATTTGTTACACAAAATATAATACACACATTAGACCAAACGATTCAGAGAAAGCGGTTTAATTCATTTAATGAACGAAAAATTATAGAAACTAACTAGTTATGTCTAATAAAAACACAATTCCATGGCTTACGCATACATAATACATATACATACATGGATCACAAATAAACGTTCACGAGCATACAATTTATTTACGAAATGTCTAGAAATGAATGGCAAGCCAAAATGTAAGCTTCTACCAAACCTAGGTTACTTTACTTTAATAATGTAATGAATTATTTGTACATGTATACTACTTGTAAATATACAAAAGAGATAACCCTACATTTTCGCACCATGTCAACCAACCATTAAAAAAACTATAATGTATTGTTAGCAGTTCAGTTATTGTGCGCTCTGAATCTAAAGTTAGACTCTAGGGAAATTAAGAATCTAATACAATGTGATAAATTTTCTGGAATTTTGGTGCATTATAAATGCTGTTGCAATACTGCAACATAGCTGACTCGCCATCTTTAATGCAATAATGTTTGTAATTTACCCTTACGAAGCAATGTATTTTATAGCAAGTCACTATTTTTATTTTATTTATTTATTTAACGTCTATCCCATTCAGTTAAAAAACTGATTTACAAATGAGGATTTTATTATTATAAAGGGACTTCAAGAGAAATTCATGTTTTACAGTCAGATGAAGTAGATTTTCTTGTTATTGGTAAACAAAACATGTTTATTAATTTTTGGTACTGATGGTTTGTATAAAATTGTAATGAATAGTTGTAGCAAGATTTGCTTCATGGTAAATAATATGTTTCTGTCAGGTGCAAGATATTAATATAATTATATTATAACGTATTATATTTTAACAAACTAGTTTGCGCGCAGTGTTTGTGTTACATGTTGTAATATAAATCTGAAAGAAGTTACTTTCCCCGCCATTATTATTGGTGCAACTTTCAGCTTACTTTTAAAAATGAAAATATTATGTAAATAATATAAAATTTGAATTACGTATTCAGAATGAAGCCCTCCACTTTTTTAGTGAATGCGGTGTTAAAAGTGTGTGAAATAAAGCGGTGTTGATTTCGTGTTACTTTCGGAGTAAAATAAGGCCAAAATGTGCAGTGTTGAATCTGATCTATCAACACTGGACGGTGTCAATCTCGCAATTTCAAACAAAAAACATGACACTGTACAGTGTCTCGGGAACACCCTCTCTATTTAGCAGCCACGCCGAGAAGCCAACAACGGAACAAAACTTAAAATAATTAATATATAGATTCAAGCGATTTTCCCATGTCTCTTTGAGCTCTGCCAAGACGAACACAATATGCATGATAAGAGTCTATAGAGAAGGTATAAACACAGATCCAAATTACATCGCCGCCTGGTATACTCGAACTCGGTCCTGCAGCAGGCACAGTGATCTTTTGTTGCTTGACGCGAAAACCACCATATGAGATTGACGCTCATACGTCCGTGGCATGCAAACTTGAATTTGAGATGTCACCTTCATTATTGTCCCGCCAAACATTCATCGTCTTGTTTGGCCATAATGGCGGATCAAAGATGGCCGCCAGTCCGATATGCATTGTTTCTGACATCAGTCATCCGATTGTAACGATTTAGACACATAAACAAAGCCAATTGAATTTACTTGACGGACGGTTTAAAAATTATTACAAAAATTCAAAATGGCCATGCTGCGTCACCATTCAAGCGAGAAAAAAAACATTGTTTATAAATTTATTTCCATTAGATTGAAAATATAGAGAAAACTAAAAGAAAATTCGAAAAATGCAACCGATAATTTTCTGACGGCACATTCATTACCTTAAATTTTAAGGGGCAATCGGTTGAACGATTCTCGAGTTACAGTTTCGGGCTGAGAAATGCACCAAGGAATGAAACTAATAGAGTAGAACCGGCCGAGAAATATACGCATTTTTATGCTATCGACAAAATGTGAGACATTGTAGCAGGTGGATTGATGAGGAGGACTAACCAATCCCACTGAATCCGATTATGCCCATTATCGGATTTTTGCCCGTTTGCCAGATATTCAAGATGGCGCCCAACAAGGTGTAGCAATGTGACTCGCACATTATACCCTGATTAACGATCAGGTTACCCTTCGAGAGGGTTCGTCATTAATTTTTAGTAGTCAAAGAGAACGGTATAATAGTGTTCCCGAAACCTCAAGGATCCGGAAATACTATTTATTAATTTATTTATACCGTCAATGGCCCTTACTCAGTTCTCCAACAGGAAATATGATATATTTCTCGTCTCCACGAAAGTATTTTAACTAATTGTCCGGCTTCTTCAACCATGTGGACCATGTGTGCATTTTGGTATAGAAGGCCCATTTTTTGTGCGTGTAGTAGAGTCTAGACTAGACACTTGAGTAGTCATTGAGACCGAAAGACTCGACTCTCAAGCCATTCACCTTTGGCGGTCATCTTTAAATATGGCGTTAATATTGCAATAAGATCAACAAATTTCGACGAAATTGTGACATGTGGCACCATTTTTATCACTGAATCGATCATTGGGAACTCAAATATTGCATCAAAATGAGTGTAAAATGAAATCTAAGGCCGTGCGTTAATTGCAATTTGACACTTTTTAGGGTCATTTTTTTACAACAATGCAGTGGTTCCTACAATAGCCGAATGGACTGTAATAACATTTATGGGTTTTATGACAAGAGCTTGAAATCTGGCACAAGTGTTCAGACAAATATTGTTATACAATAATTATTATTGGTAAGAGCGGACTTAATCATTTAAAGGCTCGTTTGGGGGTTGGGTTGGCGTCAAAAATGGCTGGTTGGTTGGTCGAAAAAAGCTGAGCCACCAAATAAACATTCTAAATTACGAAATTTTGCCATAAATTACCGTAAAAAATCGCTCCTTATTAAATCCATTAAATGACCTTGAATAGAAATCTTACCAGAACAATGGACTTAAGGCTATTTCTACCTCTGGCTGATAATTTGAAAGTCGAAGAAACATGTCTGAAAAGTTTGCTGAATGAAAGAAGGTCTTTAAAATAACAGAAAAAAATGTGATTTTTTTTGGGCGGGACATAACCTCACTTTTGGAAATTATATTTAGATTTTTGGACAAAAGTGTAATATACAAGACTAGTTCAAAATTAAATTTTGAGAATCGGTTTTCTGGACATAGTTTCTAAACACCTTTAGCTATAACTTGACCATAGCTAAAATAGTTTTCTGAAAATTACAGTTGATGTACGAATTTTTTTGTCAATCGGTACAAATACGAGTTTTGTACCGTTTGACAAAAAAAATCGTATTTTACGAAAACTATTTTAGCTTTAGTCAAGTTATAGATAAACGTGTTTAGAAACTGTGTCCAGAAAACCGATTCTCAAAATTTAATTTTGAACTAGTCTTGTAGGCCTATATATCACTTTTGTCCAAAAATCTAAATATAATTTCCAAAAGTGAGGTTATGTCCCGCCCCAAAAAATTCACATTTTTTCCTGTTATTTTAAAGGCCTTCTTTCATTCAGCAAACTTTTCAGACATGTTTCTTCGACTTTCAAATTATCGGCCAGAGGTGGTACAATAGCCTTAAGACCTAAATCATGAATTTACATAAGTTTTTCCAGTGCGGTGTAAAAATATTTCCGACAGAGTACACTACTCCTATCCTAGTCCTAGCAAACATCAGCACTATCTCGAGTCGCGATGTGCGACGTCTGCCTATACGCGCCAACACTATCACCAATGCTATCACGGTCAGTCGCAACTCGCAACTCACTGTAAAAAACTTTTGGCTCGAAATTCGGTTTTCAAAAGCTGCATGCTAGCTGCTTTGAATCGTGTTTTTTTATCCCTTGTCCCGCCCCGTTCCGCCCTACCTACCTACCTACACTACCTACTTCCTACTACCTACCTACCTACCTACCTACCTACCTACCTACCTACCTACCCTACCTACCTACCTACCTACCTACCTACCTACCTACCTACCTACCTACCTACCTACCTACCTACCTACCTACCTCCTACCTACCTACCTACCTACCTACCTACCTACCTACCTACCTACCTACCTACCTACCTACCTACCTACCTACCTACCTACCTACCTACCTACCTACCTACCCCAACACCCAACACCTAGAAAGTCATTTTTCTGAAGTAGTGTTTTATCTGGAGCAGGTTTCCTATTACTAGGAAAACGCTTTAGTCCCGCCGCGTTGTTGGATGAGCGTAATTGGTGCATTGAGCTGCATTGTGTTACGCGGATTTTCTGTTGTTCTGTGAAAAAATCATTACTTAGTCGAAGATTTTTTTAAAATTAAATTAAATTAAATTAAAAATTAACTTAATTTTTTTAATAAATCGTAATTTTTACGTAACTTTAAAAAAAGAAAAAATCGTAAAATTGCAATTTTCATATAAAATAATTATTCGATTGCGCTCAAATTTTACACGAGTATATTAATTCATGAAATAAAGGTTCTATAAAAAAAATCATTACAATAGGATAAAGCATGTAGGTGTTATATGTCAAAGAATTGTTTTAAAAAAGAAAAAACCCGTAAAATTTCGATTTTCATGAGAAATAATTTTTCGATTACGCTCAAATTTCACACGAATATCTTAATTCATAAAATTAAGGTTCTGTTAAAAAATCATTACAATCGGATATAGCATGTAAGTGTTATAAGTCGAAGAATTTTTTTAAAAATCGAAAAAAATCGTAAAATTGTGTTTTTTTATAAGAAAAATTTTCCCGATTGCGCTCAAAAACGTGGCAGTTCTAAGTTCAGAGATTTCGAAGGCCTCCATAAAATTTCATCGCAATCGGAGTATCGGTTTAGCCGGAATCGTGTTAACAAACACACAAAAATACAGAGAAAAAAAAAACATTCCGGATTTTTTTCTCCAGTGTAGTGAAATGGAATCTTCGCTTCGCTCATCCAAAAAATGATCAGGAGGTAAACTATGACCAAGACAACGTTGTGAAACGAGTTTCGAGTCTTAGATACGAAGAACCATGTATTCATTGGTCGGCATTGAATTTGGATTTCTTTGGAATTGATAAAATATGATAATAATGTTAATATTGAATACAACTCAGAAATAAGAAATACAATTCGACTGAGAATCAAGCCTCCCAGCCGGACCCTTGACCACTATAATATAGTGCATGACTGGACTACCGAGCCTGTAAATTAAATCTTGGATATTGTTTTGTTAGTTATCTAAATGGACCTTTTAACTTATGGATTGTGTAAAATTATGCGATTACGAAGACTTTTGGTATGTCCACCCAATTTCTCGTAGGAAGATTGTCCATTGCTTGCAATTACAGTGCACCATTTCAGCTATTGAAGTTAGCGCACTCGAAAGGAATGTGCAAGAGAATTCAATCCCTTTCAATAGCTTTATCAGTTGCAGAAACCATGGAAAAACATTTAGGCATGATTATCGGTGGCAAAATGTCGAAATCGGGACCTCCTGAACCTGAACGGCTGAACCCATAACCAATTTGACGCTTTACTGTTGTATATGTTAAAAAAGCGATCAATGCCAAACCCCACAACTGCCCAAACAAACCTACCTTCCTGGCGTGTCGAGTGTCGCACTCGTACAAAGCTGCGGTTCCCTCGAAGTCGACGGCCATAATTTCTCAAAGGTCAAGTACTCTGGAGTTCCTCCAACTTAGCCTACGTAAGTGCTCCTCGGGCGCGCTAGACTCGAGACGCTTTCTGCGATGTTTCTTGAATGCTCTATAGGAGTGCTCGTGTGCGTCTGTGATTTCACTCCGAATGAATTGGTATAATATGTTGTAGGAGATTGGTATGAGCAAGGTGTGATTATTTTTATTTTTATATTATAAACAATTATAAACGAGACTTTTTTTAATTGTCAAGTTAGCGATTCAAATACTTGGAAATGCATTTCTGAAAATCCAATTTATTTTTATTTTGTTTAATTTGCATAAAATACGTCGTCACAACTCTTGTTTTGGTAGCTCCAATAAATTAAGTAAAAGTGCACATGATTTAAATAAATAAATTTAATTAAAAAATCACTTTATTTAAAGAGAAAACATAGCCAGTACGAAATACGAGTAAAGATTACAAGGTTTCTCCGTTTGTAATTTTGAGTAACTATGAGCGTGCAAGATTCGATACACCTTGGTCACCGCCTGACGTTCAAAAATGATTCGGTAAACAATTATTTATTTTACGAACAAAAGCATTATCTTTAAAATATATCCTACACATTTCCTACCTATTTTTAAATTGATTGTTTCTTGTAGGTTTAAATCGCAACGGATTTTGCTCCGTTTTAAAGCAAACTCCTTTTCGTTCGGCCGACTGACACCACATATGTTTACAATTTTGGGTAGTTGTCAAGGAAGCGGAACCATACGGCTCTACAGTCACACTTTTCAATAAATTATTATTAAATAATGAATTTAAAAAATGGTTTTCAGGTTTTTGGATTTTCTTAAAAAAGTCTAAATTTGACTACTTTCGTGGATTGATCCTGGCTGATATACATCAAATATTGAAAATCTACTACTATACTGTAGGGCTGTGCATGTATGCTTTTTTGACAACTATGTAAAATTCCATATACGTCGGATTTATCCTGGCCGAGCGAATAGCTGTGTTCCAACTGCCAAATGTGTTGTATATATCACGGATGTCTGTTTAAAATTTCGGCTCAATCTGTTTGGCCATTCGGCCGTATGGCACGACAGACAGACAGACAGAGACAGACAGACAGGACAGACAGACAGACAGACAGACAGACAGACATCCTCACGCTTGACCTGCGTTGATAGACTTCGTTCGCTGCGCTCACTCGCCTAAAAGTTTGAGTTTAGTCAACCTACTCAGGGGGATATACAATATAAAATTAGCACTTTAGTTTTGAAGATTTAGCATCTATATGTTCAAATTTAGCAATTTGTTGCATTTACTTTTTCTTTCCACCAAACTCCTATAAATGTGGGGGTTTCTTGCACTTCTAATGAGAAATTGAGAGAAACCTAATTTATTGACTTTGGGTGACCACAAGGATCCAGCTTAATAAATAAACAAAAAATACATTTAAAAAAAATTCAAATAAAATATTGTTTTTCAAAAAACGGCCGAAGCCTTCAGAATTGATAGGTCATCTCGTATCGAAACAGGTATCAAAAATTCCCGAAGAAAGTCCCGGAAGAAATGAGGCACTGCTGCTCGAAAAACAGAATAATAAGGAGAATTACGAAAAGAGTATATTTTAGTATCAATGGAAAAACCGTACTTTTTAAAAAAAAAATCGTTTTGTAGCGTTTTAAAAGTAGATGTTCACGATTTAGCATAAAACATCAACATTTAAATTTATGTATCTTATAGGGGACATCAAGTTTTGTATATGTGTTATGTGTTACTTCACATGGTTGTCCCAAAAGGTACATCTGCAATGGCGTGTCGATCATTGATTCTCTAATAACAGGCTTTAATTCATTAATCGCGTCCCTGTTGCAAATGAGCCTACCGTGACGTCACTGATTACATAATGTGCATGCCTATACCTCGAAAGAGTATGGAATTAGGTATACGGGGAAATCATTTCAAAACACTTTAGCCTAGTCTAAAACCTTATAAGGCGAGACCAGGTTTGTTAGGACTATCACGGAGGTGTCTGTCGTATAGCTACTACGTGTTGCAATAATCTAAGCTCTCTTATACCGATCTATTTAGAATATTGGATAATGAAACATTGATTGTCAAGCGTTAAAATAAACTAGGAAAACGCTTAAGTCCCGCCGCGTTGTTGGATGAGCGTAATTGGTGCATTGAGCTGCCATGTGTTATGCGGATTTTCTGTTGTTCTGTGAAAAAATTAGAACTTAGTTGAAGATTTTTTTAAATTAAATTAAATTAAATAAAAAATAAACTTTAATTTTAATTTTTTTTAGTTAATCGTATGAATTTTAAAAATTGAAAAAATCAAAAATTGAGATTTTTATAAGAAATAACTTTTTGGATTGCGCTCAAATTTCACACACATATATAAATTCATAAAGTTAAGGTTCTGTGAAAAAAGTATTACAATAAAATAAAGCATGTAGGTGTTATAAGTAAAAAAATTATTTTAAAAAAGAAAAAACCCATAAAATTTATATTTTCATGAAAATAATTTTTCGATTTCGCTCAAATTTCACACGGATATCTTAATTCATAAAATTAAGGTTCTGTGAAAAAATCATTAAAATCGGATTAAGCATGTAGGTGTTATAAGTAAAATAAATTTTCAAAAAATCGAAAAAAATCGTAAAATTGCGATTTTCATAAGAAATAATTTTTGATTGCGCTCAAAAACGTGGCAGTTCTAAGTTCAGAGATTTCAAAGGCCTCCATAAAATTTCATCGCAAACGGAGTATCGGTTTAGCCGGAATCGTGCTGACAAACACACAAAAATACAGAAAAAAAAAGAAAGAAGGAAAAAAAAAACATTCCGGATTTTTTTCTCCAGTGTAGTGAAATGGAATCTTCGCTTCGCTCGCTACGCTCGCTACGCTCATCCAAAAATGTGTTATTACATTTGAACAAATATGAAAATTGACACGAAATGAAAAAAAAACGGGGAAAACACTCTTAGTTCACTTGTAAGCAAACGATGAATAATAAATAATTCAAGCCAATGCATTAATTGTTTTAAAAGTTATGTACGTTGAATTAATGGAAACGAAAAATGAATGCACATTTTTTATATGCATCGTTATTTGTAGTTGTTGTTATTCTTTTGAAGATATTAGTGAATGCGGTTGAACCGTTGAACCACAATGATTACAACAAACATTCATTGACACTGCAAGACTAGAATATCGTATTTTCTTGAATTCATATCATAATATTCATATCAAGGTCTACACGTAGTGTTTGTGTATTATATACAAGGCGGGTACATTCTGGTTCATTTGGTCTGGCTTCCATGTGCTTTAAAAAAATACAATAAGTATATTAAATTCGCAGCTTGATTATACTTTTATTTTATTCCACTTCATGCTTAGACTTTTCGGAGGCAGTTTAACTACACATAACATATTTGTACTATATGCTATAAATTCGTGAAGTATATTTTCTAAAACCTCTACATATCATTTCGTATTTTCACTGGAAATATTTCCCCATATATTTTTAGATTTGGTATTAGGTTCTAGGAACCGATTTTTGTACATTATTCTGTTTTTTTTATGGACTTAGACCCATAGAGTACTGTGTGCCTCATATGTACAGTAAAATTTCCCTTAAATTGATTTGAGCTAATCTATGATGATATAATATTATTAAGGCTATTCGACCGCGTTTTTCTATTTTCCAAAATATGCTACCAAGTCAAATTATAGTGAATGGCTTTGAAACCTGGCTATTTTAGAAAATCAAAACTATTTTTTTCAAATTTTTTTGATCCAGTACACGGCCAATATCGCCACCTCAAAATAATTTCAAACTTCAATTCGCCAGGGCACACCATTCGACGTAGGATGTTGTGCCTTGTGACATTCATTTTCAACTGGTTTTCTATAGGATGACTGAGAGAAAAAAGATTTTTTAACAATTGTCTTTCCTGCGAATTTTTTCGTTTGGCGATATTTTGTACCGATTTGTACCGCCAAACGAAAAAAATCGCAGGAACGACAATTGTTTAAAAAAATCTTTTTTCTTTTAAAAAAATTGAAATTATTTTGAGGTGGCGATATTAGCCGTGTACCGGATAAGAAAAATTTGAAAAAATAGTTTTGATTTTCTAAAATAGCCAGGTTTCAAAGCCATTCACTATATTTTGACTTGGTAGCATATTTTGGAAAATAGAAAAACGCGGTCGAATAGCCTTTTAAATAATAGATAACAAACATATATCTGCTTTTCGAAAGTGGGAAAATATCCATTATATTGTCTTCAGTGCAAGTTTCCCATTTCATTTCAAAACGTGATATTGTTAGTTATTTTGTGCACGTTTTGTTATCGAACTAATTACTGTTTTTCTTTTTTCCAGGTGAGTTTCAACTTTTAATTTCATATTCACGGATACCTGGGGGGTGAGTACAAAAATAATAAGTTTTGTTACCGGTGCTGTAACGTATGATCTTTCAAGACGCAGCAGATTTAACATTGTTCTCATTCCTTTTTATGTTTTTCCTTGCGAATACGGGAATCCTCGTTGTGAAACTACATGCTGGCTAGTACACAGCAAAAACTAATAAGGCATTCGTTTTAAGTACAAAAACGGTACAACCAACAATGTATGTAGATTTAGATACAGACTCCTTACAACTAACCTTCATCTTGATAATATCATGCAATCATGGCTTGCTTCAACAATACCCAAGTGAAAATATCGCTTATAATAAAAGTGTTCTGAAATTACTATGTTCGTGAAACGTTTACATGATTTTTATGGCCATATAAAAACCGGTAATCGCATGTGTTAACGAGGCTTGTAATCTAGTTACGATCTTTGCGCTTTGGGAATTTACTACAAGGCACCACTTTATTGTAAACCTTAGATGAGTTTGGTTAGAATATAGGTCATGTGATAACAAAGCAGCACGAATACCAATCCGAATGTTTTGAAGGGAGCGTATTTCGTAAATGCCGGTTGTTACAGATATACATAAATTTTTGATTTGCTATTGCTTGTTGGTTAGATTAGATTGTTAGTTTTCCAAATTAATGTGTATAAAACAAAAGTTAAGGAGACAGAACATACATTACCCTTTTTTAGAATATCAAAAATGTGTATATTGTTTTTGGTTGATGCGTAGGCCCTACTCACATAATTGCAAACTCACTTTCCTAAAAAGTATACGGTTTCGATTTTTTATTCTTGCGTACACTTTTACCTGTAACTAAGATCAAAGTTATCGTGGAAAACATCGCGCATTTTTGCGTTTGCTGATACAAAATATGATTACATGTTCGCACCTGGATGGCGTCGGTGCCAACAGTTGGTTTTGCGACCAACCCCTGAAAATCAGTTATATGAATATTATATATTCTTACAAATTCATTCCACTAAACTGGGTAGTCTGCAAACTGGAACTGCACGCAAACCCATGCAGTCAATCCCTTCTGTATACGTACATCTCCAACTGAAACTTCGATGATTTCACATCTCACCACGCACGTGTACCATTATCGTTGAGTGCTCTGCATCGGAGCGGAGTACAATAAACGGTTTCTGTGATGATATTCGCGTGTGTGTACGCACAGGAAGAGTATAGAAATCTGTAATGTTTTCTCTGAGCGCAGGTGTGAATTGTGGTCTACTTCCGTAAGTCGTTGAACTAAACATTGTTAGTGGCGGCATCTGTTATCACGTGAGAGCGAGACGCTGATAAGATAACACATTACGTAACGGCACTTCATTATCACCGCTCCATGCAACTGCAACTCTTACAGGTTCCTCACTGTTACACTCACTCAACAATATACGTGGGGTTGTTACTAAAAAAACTTTTCTTAAAACAATCTTATTTCAAGAACGAATTTACGAGTAACGAGTATAGTAAAAATGAGAAGTAGCAGGTCCTGTCAAAAAGCATAAAATAAATAATCAGTCATACACTCTGTTTTGCATTAGTTGACGAAATATTACGTTTTTTACGATATATTATAATATTATGTAACAGACCAAAAAATTTCATAAATTATTTTTTATAGTGAACAGAGTGTTTCTTAAGCATTTACAATGGCCAATGCAGGTCAATATCAATACATAATACTAATATTTACAATTTGTGTTCATGTGCGTTTAATTGAATAACTTTTCGAGAATAAATTTAAAGTGCAAAACTTCTCGAATGTCCAATACATACATTGTATACAAAACCTATTTCTAGATTGTAATGCAATCAGAAATACGGTACATATTGGCACTCTTACTCGCGAGTCGCGCCCGCACGATTCTGGGCTGGCCAAAACAAATCACCATCTTCTAGAAACTGGTTGATTTGTTGATAACGACAATGTTTCCTGATAATAGGCATTTACAGCCCTGTACAAATTAATCAGGAAATATCTCTCATCCACCCACATACCGCCAGGGTACCGTCCATACCTCTGCATGGAATTTTTAAAATATTTCTTCCGGATAGTACCTATGTTTACACATTTCAACACACACACACATGTAAATTGTTCCATTTTGACCTTGTGATCGATTACTTTTTGCTGACACCGATTTCGCAAACTTGATGTAGTTTGATCCAAAACTTAAATAATAATAGATGTCGATCTGTAGTAACTAGTAATGCACTGCCATCATCAGGTTGGCGCGGAATTCCCTTTATTCTGGACAAGTTTGGCTCATGCTCTTGAGCTTTTCCCTAATCGCTGAATCTACTTGTTACAACACTGAAGCCCTGACTCATGGAGAACTAATTTCACTTGTAGCGTTTAACGTCAGGGATTGATTCGTACACCTACATCCAACAACAGGGAAGGTATTAGGTAAACAGAAACTGTGCTGTTATTACTGACCAACTCAATATCTTAGGCCACTAAGGCCAGGGTAATATAATACAAACAAATGTAGCCTACTGAACTAGCTATCCTGTGAAACCATCGGAAACATGTTCAGTAAGGATGCCGATGCATCTGGAATTATCACGGGGTCAGTGCTCAAAGTCTAGGAGCTACGTATTAGTACAGCGTGTGTTTCTGTGTAATGATGCGAGACCTATTATTAATATGGCTGCCAATACAAAGCTAACCTAGGGTGAGATCACAAATGCTATAAGTAGCGCAGTCATGCTGAATCGCAGTCTAGACAAACTTATAATGTGAAGCGCATTACAAACTTTTTGTCGGAGCTTCTTTTTCGTCGCTAGAACCATTGTAAATCTTTTATCTCCTTATCTTGGAAACATTTGGCCTTTGAGGCGATGACCGAAATATTTGGCAAGCGTACAATTTTATAAGCAAACGCATTGAAGGAATAGCAATTAGCTCGCCCTCTGACTCACTAAAAATCTATAATTATTTCCGAAAACATTCTACGTGGTTCGTATTTATCACTTTCAGATCCTCAGACTAAGAAAGATATATCGCATTGCAACTGATCCATTAACATTACTGACATCTTTCTGATGGGTAATATTTCTATAATAATAACAGAGGAGAATGTAGTTGTTCATTTTCTCTGCTGCTCGTGCACTTTCGACGAGGGCTTCACACTGTGAATTGATTAAGTTTGAAATGCATTTATAATACATACGCGATGAAAAAACGACTAATGGTGTCAAAGATCAAACATGCAACATTGAAGACTAACGAACTTTTCTTTTCCACTTTTCGATGGTTATAATGTTATATTTAGTCTGGTTTGAAAGATAAAATCAAACATAAAATGCACCTAGTTTGGCGGTAGACTTGCACAAACATACACTGACTAGAGAGGCAACGTAAATCACTAGACTGATAACAAGCTTCATACATAGTAGCCTTGTTATCTGAGCGTCTTGAAGCAACCAACTTGCCGCTATCAATGAGTGCACGGAGCGCATTAAACGATGTTTCATCAATGAATGCTATACGAACACGCGCATTTGTAGGCTTCTCGGATTATTACACTTGGACTTCACTACACACATAAAACATTTGCTGAATTTTCGCCCAGAGACATGCATTTATGGTTAAAAAAAACCACTGCCTCCTCAGTGGCAGTGTCAAAAACATAAAACCAAATATTCGCCTTCGTAAACGGAATTACTAACAATTTTAGTAATCCAATTCACCAAATTGTAAAAACAAAATTGTCCTCTATTTTTACCACATTGCCCCTGAATGCTCCTGGCTACATTTTCATTGCATACACCAAGCATGATACTAAATGCATGACCAAAGTCCCAAATTTCCGAAAATATCAGGCGGAAATAAAATGTACTACAACAAACACAATTTTGGACTATTTTCACCACCAATGCATGCTCTATGAGGATCCGACACATTCTCCTTGGAATTGTACATACTCAGTCATCGGACTCTGGCCCAAGTGCTTTACATTGCGGACGGCACGTGCGTTTTCAATTGTCGACGTCGTATTTTTTTATATATTGTGGTGCATAGCGCAGGTCTCAATAGTAAATAGATCGGTTCTTTGAAGCCTTGCTATTCTTTCCGCGTTACTGATGAGGGTTTTGGTTTATTATTTCAGGAGGTCGTCGATTCGATACCCTCCAGCGGCAATCATTTATGATTAAAGGTTTAACATGGGTTTCCGTAGTCATAAACACCAATGCTGAGGTTGAGTCCTACCAATAGCCAAAGGCGTGCAATAATGTTAAAGAATCAAAATACGCCGCTAAAATCGAAATTATAGATAATTTTAAACATCAATTCACCGCTTTTGGCCAAAACTAAAAGTAAAACTGACATCTGGTTTCACTGTTAAGTTCCTCTTCTGAATGCTGTACCTGTTTGGTTTTATTGGAACAGTCAAGTTCTTTACACGATTCCAGTCATGAAATTAATTTTGGTATGTAGCCCTATTAGGAAAAACACACCGATAAAAACAAAATTTTTAATTATTTTCATCACCAATGGCAATTCAACACTTTTGGGCATATCGAAACGAAAATTATCTTCACCACCAATGCATGGCTCTGCATATAGCCCATGGGCGCACATTCTATTCCTTTGTGTACCATATAAAAGATAATATCCCTATGCAGATTTCCTACTTAAAAATATTATATTCTCTAATGCGGGTCAGTTTCTAAGTGTTTATCCTTGGTTTTATAGTAGGTGACTATATAATATATAATCCCCGGTGGAGGCACTTTTTTAATTTCTGTCTATAGTACCATGCATGGTTTATTTCTCTTTAGTGACATGTTCTGAGCACTTTCCTGATTCACGTAGATCAATAAGATGTTGCCGCTGATGAAAAGTTATGAGTTACGATCGTTTTGCTTTATCTAAACACTTCTTATACCCTCGTTGTGTTTGCCTAGCCGGATAAAGAATAAAACTTATAAGCCTAAATCAAAAGTGAGCTATATAGGTCATTTCTTTCGACGAACTCTCCGGCCAAGTTTCATACACTCGTAACAAATGGTTCTTTGTGCGGTGTTTTGTGTAGATCGTGCATAGGTCAAATAACCGGAAGGGATTTAAACTCTTTTTTATGCAGTGATGCAGTAATGACGAAAATCCACTAGAATAGTTATATAAATATTTCCCCCATCATCATGCTGGTTAAAAGTAAGTCATTACTCAAAAGTGTATTTGGATGAGCGAAGCGAAGACTTCAATTTCACCGACCCCCAAAAAAATTTAGCTCGGGTGTTTTTTTTTTGTTTTGTTTTGTTTTTTGTTTTGTTTTTCTGTCTGTTTGTTCGCTCTCTACCGGGCAAACGGCATATGCGATCTGGATGAAAATTGGAGTTGACATTCGAAATCTCTGAACTTAGACTTGCTACGTTTTTGGGTACAATCGAAGAAATATTTCTCATGAATATCGTACTTTTACGATTTTTTTCGATTTTTAGTGCGATATTTTCGTGACATTTGGGCCGATTTTGACCAAACGGGTGGGGCTACAACGTTCATATTTGACATGGACATTAAGGTTATGGTGATGTAGTACCTTTTGAAAGAAAAAGTTGAAAAAGTTAGCCAGAATCCATAGAAATAAAGCTTTTAATGTAAGTTTTTTACGGTAAATAATAACAAATTGACAAGTAACAATAGAAACTTGACAACAGTCACCTACAATGCGTAGGCAGCAAAACAAAGCACTTGCAAAAGTAAAGATATCCCACGCAAACTAAAAACTTTAAAAAAAGCTCATCCATCAACGCGACTAAAAAAGCGTTTGCGAAGCTTCCTAGTTATAAAAATATTTCCCCCATCATCATGCTGGTTAAAAGTAAGACATTAGTGTATTGTTAGTCAATAGCACGTTGTTTTGGATTATCCCGCCTTTCATAATCATAGCCTTGTATAATTTTAATTTGAAGTAATATTTGATTTTGGTGCGTGAGTGAATTTCAGGTAGAGTTAGAAGATAGAACAACTGTTGGAGTGAGAAAATCGATCTAAATGGGAAATGCATTTGAACTGTGTAATATGGTGCCTTCACTAGTCTGCATCGCGAACGCTTTTTATTGTCACATTTATGGAAGAGCGTGTGGTTAAAATAGGAAAACGCTTAAGTCCCGCCGCGTTGATGGATTAGCTTTTTTGTAAGTTTTTAGTTTTCTTGGGACCACTTTTCCTTTGGAAGGGCTTTTTAAATGCATTGTAGGTGATTGTTGTCAAGTTTCTATTGTTACTTGTTAATTTTATTATAAACCTCAAAAAACTCATTAAAACCTTAATTCTATGGATTCTGGCTAACTTTTTCAACTTTTTCTTTCGGAAAACAATACATAACCACTACCTTAATGTACATGTAAAATATGAACGTTGTAGCCCCACCCGTTTGGTCAGAATCGGCCCAAATGTCACGAAAATCTCGCACTATAAATCGAAAAAAATCTTAAAAGTAGGCCTACGATACTCATGAGAAATATTTCTTCGATTGTACCCAAAAACAATACAGCTCTAAGTTCAGAGATTTCGAAGGTCCCCTCAAACAGACAAAAATACAAAAAAAAACAAAAACATTGGAGCTAAATTTTTTGAGGGGTCAGTGAAATTGAAGTCTTCGCTTCGCTCATCCAAAAAGTATTTGTGAAATTTTCACCAGACGAATCTGTTTGTTTAGAATATATAAATTCATTATATTATTCCTTCGATTGTTCCAAAGATCATGGCATCTAACAAAGTTCAGTGATTTCGAACGTTCTCATAAAGTTTCTTTCAAGATGGAGTAGCCGTTTACCCGGTCTCGAGCCAAATATCACGAAAATATCGCATTTAAAATCGAAAAAAATCTTGAAAGTACGATATGAGAAATATTTATTCGGTTGTACCAAAAAACTTGGCAGATCTAAGTTAAGAGATATCGAAGGTACCCTGAAATTTTTATTGAGATCGAATATACCGTTTGCCCGGTAGAGAGCGTACAAACAAGGAACAGAAAAAAATGATCTATTTTTTTTCTGGGTAAGCAAAATTTAAGTTTTCGCTGCGCTCGTCCAAAAATCATATCCAAAGACTAAGTTCAAATGTTTTGAAGCTACCTGAAAATGTAGTCAAGATTGGAGCAGCTGCGTGTCCGGTAGGAAACGAACAATTGGGACACTAGGAAAACGCTAAAGTCCCGCCGCGTTGATGGATGAGCTTTTTTAAGTTTGGTTAGCGTGGGATATCTTTACTTTTGCAAGTGCTTTGCTTTGCTGCCTATGCATTGTAGGTGATTGTTGTCAAGTTTCTATTGTTTTTTGGGTCACTTGGTATTATATTTACCGTAAAAAACTTATATTAAAAGCTTTATTTCTATGATTCTGGCTAACTTTTTCAACTTTTTGTTTCAAAAGGTACTACATCACCATAACCTTAATGTCCAGTTTAATATGAACGTTGTAGCCCCAACCCGTTTGGTCAACAATCGGCCCAAATGGCACGAATATATCGCACTAAACCGTAAAAAACTTATATTAAAAGCTTATTTCTATGGATTCTGGCTAACTTTTACAACTTTTCTTTCAAAAGGTACTACATCACCATAACTTAATGTCCATGTATAATATGACCGTTGTAGCCCCCCCGTTGGTCAGAATGGCCCAAATGGCACGAAAATATCGCACTAAAACCGTAAAAAAACTTATTTTAAAAGTTTTATTTCTATGGATTCTGGCTAACTTTTAAAAACTTTTTCTTTCATAAGGTACTACATCACCATAACCCTTTAAATGTCCATGTATAATAGGGACCGTTGTAGCCCCACCGTTTTGGTCAGAATCGCCCAAATGGCCGAAAATATCGCATTAAAAATCGAAAAAAATCGTAAAAGTACGATATTCATGAGAAATTTTTCTTCGATTGTGCCCAAAAACAATACACCTCTAAGTTCAGAGATTTTGAAGGTCCCCTCAAATTTTCATCAAGATAAGATATGCCGTTTCCCCGGGTAGAGAGCGAACAAACAGACGGAAAAAAAAAAAAAAAAAAACCCGAGCAAAATTTTTGGGGAGTTGGTGAAATGAAGTCTTCGCTTCGCTCATCCAATAAAAAACAAAAAAGTAATGAAAATACAAATTTTTACAAGAAACGTTCAAACGATTGAACAAATAAGTATGTGCTATTGTAAGCTTTAGAGCGCTTTAGAGTTTTGAAAACAACATCGGGGAAGCCGTTTGTTCGGTAGAGTGCGAACAATCAGACAAAAATCAATGCCCGAGCTATTTGCTATAGCAATTGGTAATGTTCTTCTTCGCTCGCTATTGACCTCGGCATTACGCAGATTTTTATAACGATTTACTAGACTTGTCACCGCATTCAATTTTAATTGTGGAGGTGCTGACTGCAGAGACACCACCAGTTTTACCAACAAAGTCTGTATAACCCTTGTTGAATGGCAATGCCAAGAAAAAAAACGCGTGACAATCGGAGATCGGAGAATCGGTTCGGGTTTTCATCGTGTGACGTGACACACATGACGGAGGGGCGGACAGAAAACTAAATGATGCAAAGAAGGGAGCTTTGCACCATAACAATAATTTATTATCCACTTTAAAAGAGGGAATGGGACACATTTGGCTGTTAGCAAATAGCTATTCGCTCGGCCAAGATGCATCCGACCCGACGTATATGAAACTTTGCAAAGTTGTCAATAAAGCATACATAGACAGCCCTGTGGTCATAGATTTTCCAAATTTTGACTTAATCAGTCAGAAAAAAAATCACGAATATGGTCAATTTTGGAGTTTTTAACAAAATCAAAATTCGTGAAAACTAATTTATTTTTTACAATTTATTTTAAAACAAAATTTAAAAATGTGTTACTGCAGAGCCCTATAATTCCACATTGGTGACATATGTTCAAAATTTCAGACACCTGTGGTGTCAGTTGGCCGAGCGAACAGCAATTTGCCTAAAACGCATGTCCTATACTCTCTTAGTGCTTTCAATATGATTTATAAGCGAAATTAACTAATGAAATATATTACATCTGATTAGATTGTGTTGTGAGCATAATTCTATGGCCAATGATTTTTAAATTGTTGAGGCTACTGAAAAAAAATGGCACATGGCACTTAAGCTTTCAAAAAATATGATATACGTTGATTGATACATTTAAAAAAAATACCGGTATAAGGGAAGCACAGATGTGAGCACAACGTAGCGCGTAAAAAGTTTGGTAACTGATGCCGAATGATGGGCATGACATGAGTTGACATATTATGTATTTAAAAAGAAAGTAGGGGAGCTAATGGATCCGCTGACAACCAAAGCCCTTAGCTTACGTTACCGTGACGTTCAAAGAATTTTAACAGGCCTTCTTTCTGCTTTAGCATCGTCGTCCAAGGGGCTGCAATGTTACTTCACCACCTTGGAAGCCACACATTATTTACATTCGCGCGCGTGCCGATATCGATGCGTCAATTGTTGCACGACCCTTCCCTTCCAACCGCATGGCCGTCTGCAATCGTTTTGGCCTCCGTCCCGGGGCTCGCCGTCCTGTGGGGGTGTCAAGCCAAGTAGGGCGATCGGGAAGTATAAATCAGTGGAAACATTGCCCTAGCTTACTAACATGCCTTCACGTAAAAGCTAACGTTTTGGAAAGATGGCTCGTAAATCAGAGAGTCTGTCAATACGTGACTGTGATCTGTGAGGTATGATGGCCGAGATAAAAAGTGTTTGCATTGTTACGGAAAGACGTTAGACGCTGCTGGCTCCATCCCATCTGCTGCGAGGCGCTATATCACTGTTGCTGTGTCACCGAGGTAGAGTGGTCATCTGCTGCGAGGCGCTATATCACTGTTGCTGTGTCACCGAGTTAGAGTGGTCATCTGCTGCGAGGCGCTATATCACTGTTGCTGTGTCACCGAGTTAGAGTGGTCATCTGCTGCGAGGCGCTATATCACTTTTTGCCCGTGTGATCGAGGTAGGGTGGTCATCTGCTGGGGAGGCGCTATATCACTGTTGCTGTGTCACCGAGTTAGAGTGGTCATCTGCTGCGAGGCGCTATATCACTGTTGCTGTGTCACCGAGTTAGAGTGGTCATCTGCTGCTAGGCGCTATATCACTGTTGCTGTGTCACCGAGTTAGAGTGGTCATCTGCTGCGAGGCGCTATATCACTGTTGCTGTGTCACGAGTTAGAGTTTCATCTGCTGCTAGGCGCATATCACTGTTGCTGTGTCACCGAGTTAGAGTGGTCATCTGCTGCGAGGCGCTATATCACTGTTGCTGTGTCACGATTTAGAGTGGTCATCTGCTGCGAGGCGCTATATCACTGTTGCTGTGTCACCGAGTTAGGTGTTCATCTGCTGCTAGGCGCTATATCACTGTTTCTGTGTCACCCAGTAGAGTGGTCATCTGCTGCGAGGCGCCCATATCACTGTTGCTGTGTCACCGAGGTAGAGTGGTCATCTGCTGCGAGGGGCTATATCACTGTTGCTGTGTCACCGAGTTAGAGTGGTCATCTGCTGCGAGGCGCTATATCACTGTTTCTGTGTCACCGAGTTAGAGTGGTATCTGCTGCGAGGCGCTATATCACTGTTGCTGTGCCACCGAGTTAGGGTGGTCATCTGCTGCGAGGCGCTATATCACTGTTGCTGTGTCACCGAGTTAGAGTGGCCGTCTTCTGCGAGGCGTGTAACAGAATATTTGTTTCCTTGGCGCGACATTACTATACTACCTACCTACCTACCGGACCTAACGTATCCTCTCGAATAGAATTAATTGCTACACCGAACGGAACAATCATTTTAAATGGTGTTGTTCATACAATCCTAAATATTCCTCAAAAATCTATTATTCAGGACAATTTCACACATATTGGTTTGTCAAAATAGTCCCTGTTAATTTGGTAGGTACCCCCGACAGGAACAAAGGTGAATCATCCCGTTCAAACTTTAGCCTGTTGAAAGTAACGAATGGGTAAATTTTGTAACCATGTATAATGGTTATCTGATTTACTTGTAATTCTTGGTCAAATTACGGGCGTCCTTCAATGGCGTTTGTTTAGTTTTTAGTGTCAGAGAATCAATTAATGTGGGGGTCTTTCTTAATGGTACAGTTCACACCAGGGACAACTTGCAAAAGGCGTAAACAAGATTGACGGTCGAGAATTCTGGGAGAAAGAATTTATAAGATGTTTATATGCTTGGGACGCAAGTATTTATATTCCTTTTATTTATTTTTTATTTAACGTCTCCTATTCAGTTAAAAAACTGATTTACAAAGGAGGACAACTAAATAAATCTACTTACATAGATGCAGATACTGTTTGAAATACTAATAGTACAACACCAATGCAGTATTAGGCCTAAAACACAATGATTTTGGTAACAAATTCATGAAGGATATTAAATTCAATTAATTAATGTAATTAATGTCTCGGTAGTCATCGGTAAACTGTGTTCGTGATTTATGTTTTCTTTCGTCGTTATCAGGTTTATTATACGAAGTTTAATTTATATATTTTGATATATTATAGTAAGATTTCTTGTGGCCATTTTAGCGTTTTAAGTCTCCGATAAAATTGTCAATTTTGTTGAAGTTTGCGTTTATGTGTGAACTGCACTGCACATACATGTGTCCAACATTTTCAACGATATGCTCATTTTCCGACACTTTAAATGTTATAACCATACACGTTCGTCAAACGCCTAGCCCCCTAAACTAACCGATTTCCTGCAACGTGCATGTAAAGACCGGCTATGCGCAAGAATATACTATGACATCGGTATCTTGTCTTGGTATATCATAGAAATGGTTGTGCTGTGAACTGTGATTGACGAATCGAATCGAATCCCAAAAAGTAAAATGCACGAGGAACAAAATTTTGGCAACATTCAGGATTGTAAAATAAGACAGACAATGTATGATTTTGGCAGTGATTGCACCATCATAATCATCATCATCATCATCATCATCATCATCTGACTATTGACTTTACAATATTTCAAACGTATTAATCCAAGCCGAAATATATAATATCTCATGAGTGTGAACACTGTGTGATCATTTTTCAATGGAACTTTTATGTACTTGTGTGCATGGCAATATTGCAGTATAGCAATAGTGTATGGAATAGGTTGTGAACTTGCAACCACTGTTTTGACAGTGCATATTTGAATACATACATTCAGTAAGTTAAACTTAAAAAAAAATCCAGAAATCCAGGGGGGGGGGGGCAGTGACCACCTCTCCCCTCCTCTCGCGATGCCCATTGAGGTTGTATTGAGTTCTGCCCCCAGACACGTCGAATCCATGCTCATCATTGAACCGTCCGATGTGCGTTCACATAGCAACCAGCAGTGCATGAAGTTTCTCTAGTGCTGGTTAACCCCCCCCCCCCCCCCCCCGATTCGATATACACCAATGTGTTATTGTGCGTTACACTGAAGGGAAATTGAAGTAACTGCGCGTATAACACCGTGACATAACCCCTATGGGTCGGGCTGTCTGTCTAGGGCGTGATGGTCTTTAATCTCACAAGAGTAGACAACTCCCAGCAAATTACTCCGTTAATTCCTCGGAACACATCTTGGCTATTCCCCAGTCCCCACGTACATTATATACTCGTACCATGCATTGTGGCAACATCGTTTGCGCACAAACACTCTCACTCTCTCTGCACTTACATACTCACTTCACTACACTCACACACGCTCTGCGCTCACATCCTCACTACACTCTCACTCACTCTGCACTTACATACTTACTACACTCTCACTCTGCACTCACATACTCACTACACTCTCACTCGCTTTGAGGCACTTCCATACTCACTACACTCTGACTCCACTCTGCACTTACATACTCACTACACTCTCACTCACTCTGCACTTACATACTCATTACACTCTCACTCTCTCTGCACTTACATACTCACTACACTCTCACTCACTCTGCACTCACATACTCATTACACTCACACTCACTCTGCACTCACATGTACTCATTACACTCGCACTCACTCTGTACTCACATACTCACGTGACACGTATACGATCTGAATCAATCTGGTCACTGCCACTAGGACCCTCTCAGACCCCACGTCCCCGAACGAGGACATCAAGTTTTAAAATTTAAATGCGGGTAAACAATAAGGTTTTTCAATTTACCCCTATTTTTTATTATTTTTGAGGAGATAAAAAAAAATTCCCCTTGCCAATGGTACGAATGGTACCTTTTTTTAGAGAAGATTGAAAATAGACACATGCAAAAAACAGCTAAAACATTTTCTTTGTTTTTCCCGGAAATTTGATATATCTCTAACATTGCAGGTATTTGAGATACACAAAATCCAAAATATGCAAAAATTTCAGAAAAAAATCTTGTTTAAGGTGTGCACCTAGAATTTTAATTTCAACTCAAAATGTAGCTTTTATTCAAAATCCAAAATTTCCTTAAAAATCATGATAAAAAATATGAAAAAAATACTAAAAATCTCATAGAAAAAAAGCCAAACTCAAATTGTTGGATAAAAATTACAAAATTTACACGGATTTAATTCGGGTCTGAAAGGGTTTTCAACTATAACAATTATTGCATTTGTCTCAATTCTCAACCTATACCCTATAGTCATACCCGTCAACGCTAACGTGCCGTCGAGCCTCTAAGCATTCACCGCAGACATTGAGCCCGCTTTTGCAATGTGCAATGTTGTGCCGTCGTAAATTTATCCGTAACGTTTATTTAATCCGTTGATTGATGTGCCAGCCAATGCATGGCTATCCGGACTGAAGATATTTTCCAAGGTATTTGTATATTTACTCTTTAATTAATATGTTCAAAAATAATTGATTCGCAGAAGAAAATATCTGCAAAGAAACTAAATTGTAGGTACCGTTTGTTTGCGTCACATGATAATCACATGCAACTATAGTTTGTATGCAGTTCACATGTGCAGTGTGCACTGCTGGCAGGACTGAATCTGTTTCAAATGAAGCTGCGTGTCCTATAATAGGGATGGCGATGCACATGAGACAATGACGTAATGCCTGTGCTCTAAAGAAACGCAGATTTTGTTATTGTCTCAAGTGAATACAATACACACTGAACCTTTGTGAACATCAGTATAACGTTCAAGGGAATTAACATAAACATTGTGATAAATGTTTAGAATCGTCAACTAATGCACTTGGCACGTTTATACTTTGCATCTTATTACTACGAGCATAGTTCTAGTTTTATTGTCTGGAGTTAAGTGGTTTTACAAGTCGATTCCTTATATGGCGTTAGAATACCATGGGGGTCACTATGTGCATCGCCACGGGACAGACGCCGTGTTGCACAGTCAGCACAGATGTCTGCCCGGAGGCGACGCGGTGTAAGTTGTCTCGTGGACGAAACCTGCCCATGGACAACTCGTCCCTTGTGACATGGAATGTCCAGGCTCAGGAGTCAGGGCATTCCCTCATCTCATACCGACCCGACCTAGTCTACACTCTACATATTGTAATCTAACCACTAAAATTACTTGCCGACTCCTGGTTCAGGGGCTATACTAGAAAGTGCCCAGGGGGTACATTGTAAATCTCTGCTTTGAAAACCTTGCGAAACTCTCCCAATAAGGATCGAATCGATTCCAACGACGACCTATCGGCTCTGCTCTAATATAACTGAAACCAGGGTTTGGACACCACATTTGATAATTTCCTTCGTCTTCATTTGCCATATTCTCATTGTCTTGAATAACTTTCCGAGTCGTACACTCGGTCGTTCACCCCTAATCAACATCAATATGGTTATAGTGTGTGCGACTCGGGGGAGGGCGTCGGTACTGATATCGTGTCGTTAGCAACCAATGGCGAGATCAATGAGACGATTGACGACCTCGATCCAGCGGGTTTAAGATTGAGCCCCCCCTTTATGGAACCGACCTCTCGATGATAATATGAAATATCGCATAACTTCACGAGATACTTACAGTTTGGCCGTTTCGCATGGGACAACTTGTGCGCCAACAACTTCCGTGACTCGGCTAAAGTGCCACCCCCGCCTCCACCCCACCTCCACTTCCACCACTGCAATCCTCGTCACAAACGCTGCTGAATCAGACTTCAGATCTGACCACCCCCACCACCGCCCGACTTCGGCGTCATCTTTACTCATGACTTCCAGTGAATCTGTCTGGTTCTGGATGAACGGGGATGCGATTCTCAATCTCCCGTTTCCCGTGTGGCTCGTTGGTCTTGTTGTTAGCGTATCTGCTTCCAATGCAGAAGGTCCAGGGTTCGATTCCCGCTAAAGTCAGAAGTTTTTTAACTTCTGATTTGGACTTAAGTCCATCAGTTCTTGTCTTAGGAGATTGTAAACGGTGACTTTGGAGCCGTCCTAGCAACGAAGCACATAATACATTTCAAAGTTGTTCTGAATCGGCCTTGTTGATTCTGGCGTTGATTCGCGGGTGTTCGCACTGTCCATACCACTGATTGCTATATTTCCTATTAAAAATATCGATCTTTGGTTGGTTATCGCTCACTCGTCGATTGCGTCGGGGCCTGCAGGGTTGGCTTGGTCGCTTTGATTTAAAGTCCCCACTGAAAATCAGTTATATAACTGAGTGGGCAGACTCTAAATAAAATTTATTATTATTTATTTATTTATATTTATGTTCCTTGCTATCGAAACAACATTGTGCAACATTGTTTCCGCAAATGAGCGCAATTCCATGAATAATTTAATTTATATCCTATCAGTCACGTTCACACAATGTGCATCCCAACTCTACGATTCCCTACTCAGTATTGACAGGTTTTCTTGGAAATCGGTTATGGGATCCAATACCAGATATATATAATGACGGCATGCCTTTGCTTATATTGCATGAAGTATAAACTCAGATGTGTGGGCGGTGCTATTGGAATCACAATGCATCTCACAACTACGATGAGGAATCGTTGTTTCCATCCTTGGAAATACTTGTTGGAAAATGCCTGCCTTTATTTGGGATGCTGTATAAGTGCCTTGCTGCACCGGAAGTCATGCAAGCTCTTTGCTATGTACTGCACAGCCCAGCCGGCGTCAAGGGATCCAGCCTGTGAGAGAGATATAGTCTGCATGGGTGCATGTAATGCAAAATGCAATGATATGATTCTGTTGCTGTTGGTGATTTTTTATCTCGTGCAACATTGTTCTGATACTAGGCTCAAAACAGGACTAACCGAAACCAGTATAGTCAGTGTCCCTGGTTTCCAATGTCCTCCTCGACGTCTGCTCGACAGTCCGGGTTAGTGGAGGAACCTATGACTGTCAAGGTTACATCGTCCTTTCGGATGGGACGTTAAGCCGTTGGTCCCCTTGGTACTTTTCGAAAGGAGTAGGCTACGTGCCGGTACCGAGTTTCCCCTCATACTTTCTGTTCATACTTTATCCAATCAATCGAATCCCGCTACAGGCAGATTTGTAACTACTGATATGAGCCTTCAATTTCATCAATTGACCATCAATTCTTGGTTTGGTAATGTATAGAAACAAACAGGCTAAGAGGACTACTATAATAATTGAATAGATTGTCAAAAAGCGTATTGGTACATGGTACTGAAAAAAGTTTTGACTCCTACCTCAGAGTTCAGACGTTCTTTTCGTTTCAATGTCATCCACATTGTATCTCGATGAGCCTCGTTAGACGTGTTGTTTGTTTGTTATTCGGTCGACGATCCTGCCAGCCATAGAGAAGTTATACCTTCCAAGAGGCCACATTTTTGTCACATAACCATTGGATTTGCGCAACTGTGCGGCGGCAAGCCTTGAATACGCGTAGAGAAAAAAATTAAATCGTTGTGAGATTTTTTAAATTCCATCATTCTTGGTGTAAATATCTCAATCATATGCAAATCAGTGGTCGCAGCTTTGCCCATCACCTACACGCTATCACACAATATCGCTAGTTTATAGTGTATATGTGAATATTTATTTATAGTTTAACGTAGTTTGCTCGTCGATGGTGTCAGCGCCTGCAGGGTTGGCTTGGTCTGCTTGCCCACTGAAAATCAGTCATGTGACCAAGTGGGTAGACTCAATAAGATTGCTTATATTTATAGAATAGAGGCTCTGCCTCTGCGACCAGCTTTTCAGAATTGTTAGTGGGTATTGTGCTTCGTTTTGCATAACTCGTCTTATAGACTCAAAGTGATATGATTTTGTCTCAATTGACTTCGTTTCAAATCAAGATTAGGATGTGTAAAAGCGCTAACTAAAGATTATAAGTTCAAGATTCGGATTTAGATCAAGATGGTTGTTTTTTAGTTTAGTTTTTAATTTTAACAATACTCATATTCGTTAAAGGTAGGGCCGTCAAACAAATGTGTGTTATTGTCTTTATTTTTAGTCTTTTCCTTTCTTAGATTTTCATTTTCTTTGTAATTTTATTTAAACAATAAAAAAATTTATATTCTCGTGGAAAACGTCCCAGAGACGATTTAGATATCCCTCTGGTATCTTGAAGTATAGGTAACCCACAAATACAAAAATTTGTAAAAAAAAAAAAAAAAAAAAGGCAGCCCAGCTCTCCTTCAAAAGTCTTCACCTGTGAATGCTGTGAGATATTGAAGTTGAGCCAAGCTTTTCATTCTTTCTCCCTAGTTTCGCATTGAAAAGAACTAAGATCATATCGCCTGTTGACGAGCGCCAAGCCAACCATTTTCGTGGTAAAAAAGTAAAAATTTTAAAATCAAAATCATAAAAAAATTGCTTGGCAATTGAATTTGGTTCATTCCGAGAACTCTAAAAAGTCATTGGCCAAGCAATTTTTTTTGTGATTTTGATTTTAAAATTTTTACTTTTTTATCACGAAAATGGTTGGCTTGGCGCTCGTCAACAGGCGAAATGATCTTACTTCTTTTCAATGCGAAACTAGGGAAAAAGAATGAAAAGCTTGGCTCATTTTCTATATCTCACAGCATTCACAGCCGAAGGCTTTTGAAGGAGAGCTTGGCTGCCGTTTTTTTTTTTTTTTTTTTTACAAATTTTTGTATTTGTGGGGGATATTACATCTTTTTGCTGTTTGTTTCCTATCAAGGCGTGTAATACTAAGCGATATTCGAGGAAAGCGTCGAAATTTAGCTAGAAGCGAGTTCATTTTTGACATTTTTGGGCCCACGGTCCCCCCAAATTTAGCCCCTTGTGTTTGGACGCTAGATATTTTGTACAAATTACCACGCCTTAGTAATTCGGTGTTTTGGATATCATCCAAAATTTGTATTTCCTCCTGTCCCTGTTACCCGATTTTGGTTTTGAAAGCAAAAGACACTGCGTCTGAGGTACATCTAAGTGTGGTCCAAGTTTCATAGTTCTAAGATGTACCGTTTTCTCTGTATAGCGTCTTATTCATAAGAGTACGGAATTACCTAGCTTTTGATAATTTTGATTTTCTCCGGTACCCGTTACCCAATTCTGCTTTCCATATTCAAAAGTGATTAAGAATGAGATATATATATATATAAGTGTATTCGTGTGTTCCACGTTTGAAACTTCTCAGTTGTAGCGTTTTCTTTGAATCATTAATATTTTTAAGTTCAGAGTTGTTTTTTTGACATTTTTGGGCCCACGGTCCCTCCAAATTTAGTTCGTTGTGTTTTGAACTCTAGATATTTATAATAGTTTAGAGCATGTTTAATTTCAAGTTTGTTCAAATTACCACGCCTTAGTAATTACGTGTTTTGATTATAATCCAAATTTTCATTTTCACCAGTCCTTGTTACCCGATTTTGGTTTTGAAAGCAAAAGGCTTTGCGTCTGAGGTACATCTAAGTGTGGTCCAAGTTTCATAGTTCTAAGATTTACCGTTTTCTCTGTAGGCTACAAATAGCTCCGTGGAGAATTAGCTAGCTAGTAGCCAGCCAGCCGGAAGGATTTTAACGTTGTTGAGACACTTTTTCAACACAGAACGGGTTATCGGTACGAGTTGATTTTTTTTGTTGGTAGGTCAAGGACCACATATCAGCTCATATACCGAGTTCCAAGATTGTAAATCTTTCGGGGCGGCGTGAGCAGATAGCTGAAAACCCCCCAACTCGGGTAGCTTTATACAAGGTCGCGAGTACGTCGTCGCCTAAGCAGTCGCGTGCGCTTGGCTGTGGGAGACAACCGTCGCCCTCGATTATTGTGAAGGGAATGTCCAAGGGCTGTTTAGGGAAATCAAGTGGGATCAATTCAATTCAATTCTAATCAATTTAATTCCACTCTTCATTTTATATACGACCATTATAAAATTAAATACATTTTCTTATGTATTCTTTTTCTTATTTTAATAAGCTTGTTGTTTTAAATAACCTGTTTGTGTTTTTATTTTGAAAATAATTCTATGCCGGTTATATTGTATGAATATTGATTTGTTTGCCCAAATTTTTACCCCTTCGTAAATCAGATTCGCTTGATTAGGCCTGCGTTCAAAACTATAGGGATATAATCTGATGCTTCACCAGCAGGTTGGGTATCACTTCTAAACTCAAACCGGCTGCCTCCGATTAATAATGCCATTATATAATAAAGTAATATAATAATAGTAGCCTACGGTAAGTAACTATATATATCTAACCTTGGTTTTATAGTACGCGGCTATGACGCTATTATGTTCATACACTTTTTTAATATCTGTATAGAGTATAAACATTATATAATTTAATTGTTTTGTCTTAAATGAAGCTTTCGTTATCCATGGTATAATGTAATATCTAACTTCACGATTTGTCGATATCAAATAAACAATGATTTGTAGTAGCCGTAGTCCGGCAGATATCCTTTGCAAAGAGCAAGCAGGCTGCATGCTTACCGAGTTTCAGGCTTAAATCTCGTAGTCCCGCAGATATCCTTCGCAAAGAGCAAGCAGGCTGCATGCTTACCGAGTTTCGCTGGATGCATGTCTGGCGCTACAGAAAGTACGGTTTGTTTCATGTAAGTTAATTCCTCATAATTCGAGGTCCCACCCTAATTTAAACACCCAACATGAAACACTCACGGGGCTATAGATATGACGGCACCCCGTGACGCAAGTAATTGGTTATCTCATGCCTCAGTTCCCTCCTCTCACGAATTCCCATCACACAAACCAGCAAGGCATCAACTACATAGAATGACCGTGTTATTGGTTGAACGAATACTACTAAGTGTGATAAAATACTTTAAATATTTAATACAAATCAATAGTGATCCTCAATTTGGTAAGAATATATAAATGTGACCATTATAATTTATTATACGATAATAGTTAGCAAAATTGTTAAAGCTCGTGGTGATAAAAAATGTAGTAAGCCTAAGCGACGTGTTCTTCCCCATAGCGGTATAAACAAAATAAGTATAAATGAAGCCCTCTAGGAGGGTTAGGCACTAGACAGTCTTGAGAATATTACATACATACATTACAATACAACATTTCAAATGCAATAACATTTTCGGTCGCATTGGTCATCCGTAGTCAACAACTCTAGTTTAGCAAATGTTATAAAATTATTTTCATCTGCTCTAATATACCGATAGATGAAGCTCAAACGTAACGAGTTAGATTGATTCGCGAAGTCCCAGATTTTCCCGCCACCGTCAATCCTGACTAAAGGTTTTGAGCAGCAAATAGCAAAGAAGTATATTTTTTGTCTTATTTAGCGAAGTTATTCTGTTACGGAACAACGAACAAGATAAGTATATAGTAATTGCATTTTACTTGAGGGCGTTACTTATATAATTTTAATATTATTTACCCGAGGCAGAGGTTGAAGAAAACTTCGTTCGCGTGCGCCACCCTATGGTAGTTTGTGTACTGTTTCATCTTTTGCACCTTTCTTCTGAATTCTACTGCCCAAAGCTAAACGAAAGGTGCACGCACTGTTTTCTGGGATGCGTATTATCGTAGCACAAGTGATACCGTTGGTTGTCTGTTTGATCCATTTATCTCGCTTCTTTCGTGGAAAATGGTTTAGATGCGTGCACATCTTGAAATCATTGCCCGTGTGCACTAACCATACCCCTGGGCAACTCCACCACCTGTACCTGTCTCTGTCTCTGTGTGCACTCGATGGTACTTGTAAGGGTATCTTCTCTTCTGTGGTTTGTATTGATTTATATTTTATAACACTAGAATTTCATTTTGAGTGTGACAATATCAGATTTCATTTCAAGTTTCACTTTATATTTGAGAAGATTTTCTAACGTTTTTCTCACCGGAGGATCATATTTAGGGTCACATTTTACCTGATTGTATACGCAACACCTGTCGAATAATCTATCTTTTTGAACTGCTTAAAAACGTTCTAACAAGCGTCTTTTCAACAGATTGGAACAGCAGCAGTGTGTGCGTCCAACAAATAATGCCATTGGTCGAACAATACAAAACCGATTAAAACCTGTATTAGTAAAAAAAATATATTATTTTAGTATTAAAACCAGTTATTGAACCGGGTTTACAAAAGGAAACATTAAATACCGTCACAATTATTATACAAGAACAAAAAACAACATCTAAATTCTAAATGATTTTGAAATGATTACACAATATAACGATTCGAGTTGTGTACAAAAATATTGTTTAAACAATCCTTTTTCTACGAGTAAAATTATTGTGTGCTACAGCCTACCTACAACCACTGCAAGATCAGTTCATATCAGGGTGCGAATTAACGACTTGCAGGGGGGGGGATGGCTTAGAATAGTAATTTCGTTGGCAAACCGGGGTCTGGGGCGAAGCCCCAGCCGCCGGAGGCGAAATTTTTTTGGGGTATTATTGCCCTTGAGATGGCCTTAGAAGCGATCTGAGGAAAATATTTGGGGGTATTATTGCCCTCAAGATGGTATTAGAAGCTATCTGAGGTATTATTTTGAAAGGAATATGTGTAAATTGACGCATTATTTATTAACATTACGAGATAAAGTCACTTGATATGTTATGAGATGAGATGGGAATCCAGAGGTGGGGATTTAGCCATCCCCGGCAGGGATACCTTTCAGTAAAACAGAGCCAGGGATGAAATTACCAGAGGGGAGGAAATCCCCCCCATCCCCCCCCGTCAATTCGCACCCTGGTTCATATTATATGGACTCGAGAAGGCACGAATAATCCTCCCTTGTGTTTTATTGGATGAGCGAAGCGAAGATTCCATTTCACTACACTGGAGAGAAAAAATCCGGAATGTTTTTTTTGTATTTTTGTCTGTCTTGTTAACACGATTCCGGCTAAACCGATACTCCGATTGCGATGAAATTTTATGGAGGCCTTCAAAATCTCTGAACTTAGAACTGCCACGTTTTTGAGCGCAATAGGAAAAAAATTTCTCATGAAAATCGCAATTTTACGATTTTTTTCGATTTAAAAAAAATTTCTTCGACTTATAACACCTACATGCTTTATCCGATTGTAATGATTTTTTCACAGAACCTTAATTTTATGAAATTATATATTCGTGTGAAATTTGAGCGTATTCGAAAAATTATGTCTCGTGAAAATCTCTATTTTACGCTTTTTTCGTTTTAAAAAAATTACGCTCATCCAACAACGCGCCTGAAAAAGCGTTTGCGAAGCTTCCTAGTATAATTTGCTATATATGGGAAAGTGTTTACTCATCGCATGGACGAGTAGACTATATCTCATGAGCTCCAGCAATAGGCTTACATCACATGTACTCTCGTATGATGGATGTCATAACAACTTCCATCAGAACTGGTGTGTTGTTAAGAAAACTCATGGTGTCGTGAACATGATATATAGAAATGCTTTAGGGAATGAGATAATCACAATAAAATTACTGTTATGAAGTTTTCTTGAAACCACTTTTTAGGGGATCCGAACTGCGCGATGAAGACGTAGTAATTCACGTTTCATTCGTGGGATCGTCTCGCGTTTGTCACTCGCTCTATTCTCGTCCAGACCCGAAATAAATCAAATCAAATAATATGTATTGCTTCATTTTCACATTCTTTATTCAAAACAGTCATCAGTACATCTGTGGTAAGATTCTTCTTCCACAAGAAATTAAAGTTATGGATTCACATCTAGATTTAAAATGCAAACTTACATTATTCTTATTAAAAATGAATTTTTTGGATGCAATTCACTATAGTCACTATACTCACTATTCATTATAGTTGAACAAATAAACCCAAAATGTATCTATCTGTACCGTCGTTTACAATGTATTTATCAGTACCTGATAACAATCATCATTGTCATGCAATATTAGCAATCTACTTAGCAAACAATAGATAATTATTATATTTAACTTATTCTTAGGTAGTTACATTACATTGTACTAGATCTGCCATGCAAGTTATACTTTAATATTATGCTTTCGCTTCGCTTCGGGCGCAATATTTTGACAATATCCTATATATAGCCTTCTTTGTACCTGTAAACGGAAATAAAATAACTACAAATTCAAATACAAGATTGCAATGTGAGGAACGGAATGTAAACGTATTTTTTATCGTAATTATTCCCTCCTGTGGTTCACATTAGTTTTACCCGGTGTGACGTCACCAGGTGGGATTCAAACCCGTGTCCTCCCGTATCAGTCTCGCGTGAGCAGCCCCTCTATGTCTGTGTAGGTGTATAATATTTCAAACCTACGTTAATAGGATCCACCCCCAAGAAGCTAGTAACTTACAATATATATTTATAAAGTTTTAAGTGTGGTTGAAGGATTAAGCATGAAAAGTTCTTAGCTTATAAAAATTTGTAAACACAAGATCGTGAAAACAACCCGAAAACAAATAAGTATATTTAAGTTTTGATCTATGGCTAGACTTGGTCATAATACTTAACTTTCACAGACAGAACTTCCGTTAATGGCGGCATACCTTGATTCGAACGAGCAGTTTCCGGATTTCTACTATCGATTGTCGAGTGGATGAATTGATGGGTGGATCGAGTCACGGTCTGATCATTGATGACCGTGTGAACGCTGTTGTTGAGTGAGGCTCGTATGATGGATTCATCTTCCACCGGGATTTTACGATTTCTCAAATACATACAAAAGGATTTATTTACTGAATCTATGTAATTAGATTTATCTAGTTTCCTCCTTTGTAAATCAGTTTTTTAACTGAATAGTCTAGACGTTAAATAAATAAAATATGCAATTGTTAAGTGATTGGAACACTCAAATCGTAAATTTTTTAATGAGTAGGCCCACGACGGTGTTGAATGGTTGTTGATGAAGATGGTTGTTTTGGTTGCTCCAACTAGACTAAAGACTATTTTCCTTTGTGGCTGTACGAATTTGTAAACATGCAGATAAACTTAAACATTTGTAGATAAGATATTTGCTAGGAAAACGCTCAGTTGGACGCGTTGTTGAGCGAGCACCGGTACGTGCAACACGACCGAGTACATTACCATAATCCTGAAATTTGTAAAATAGGAGAGAATGGATAAATCCACCGCCATCTAGAGGACCTTGACATCATTTCTTTGGGAAACTATTTTAACTCTGATTACTTCTAGGTGGCAGTACATAGTGACCAGAATTCTTGTGCGACTTTTCGTTGCCATGGTAACGTTACTTTTGTTAAAATGTAATTTCTATCTACACTACTTATCGGATCAAATACAATATTAACATATTCGTGACCGGACGGACATTCTAAATGATTTGGCCACCTCAGATTTTGTCGCCGTTTAGTTTTAAAAAAAAACTTTAGATTAACTTTAATGTAACTTTATAACTTTTTGAACGATTTTGCCAAAAAACTAATGGCATTCAATCGGGAACGAAACTTGCGGATGGTCAAAATTTCAACTCGATCCGAGCCTCCGTTCGACCGCTATCATGAGCCAAAAAAGCTGAGCGACTTTCCGTTGCCATGGTAACGGGACTTTGTTATAATGTAATTTCCGACTATACTACTTATCGGATCAAAATAAAAATAACATATTCGTGATCGGACGGACATTCTAAATGATTTGGCCACCTCAGATTTTGTCGCCGTTTAGTTTTGAAAAAAAAACTTTCAATTAACTTTAATGTAACTTTTTAACTTTTTGAAAGATTTTGCCACAAACTATACAGCAACCCGCCTAGGTGGTATGTACATGTGTGCAAAATTTTGGGTCGATCAGAGAAACGGTGCGACCTGTATCGAAGCAGTAACAGAAAAAAAAAAAAACAGACATTCGAGCATAAGAGTCAAGTGGAGACGCTCGCTTCGCTCGCTCAATATTTACGAGTTGTTACATGGTTTTATAGTAAAGTAGACAACTATGACACTGGAATGCTGGTATTTTAAACATAACTTTAAAAATAGTGCCTCCACCTAGTATTGCAGAACCTGGCAGAGGTCCTTGGTTCAATTCCCGTTAGTCACTTTTTAATTTCTGTCAAAAATTCCATATATTATTATATATGTATTTTTTGGAAGATTTTCCTGGCATGTTTATATAAATATATTGACATGCAATTAAATTCGGCTTTTGGTTACTCCATATTATTTATAATGTATTTTAAGTATTAAAAAAATACTGTATTTGAGATTGGCAATTTTTCTATGTATACACTTACACTGTACATTAATCACACATAAACACAATCATCCACGTTGAATGGCACTCGACGAGAAACTGAGGAAACAACTCACGTTATTATATTTGCTGTGCGCCCACTAACAAAGCAGCACGTTTCTACTCCGTTCAATAAATAAATAATTTAGTAAGTATTTTTTTGAGAAAATGTGAAGCCCGGTGGATTCACCTTCAAGAACGGACGCGAAGCGTAGGGTAAAAAAAGTCCAACTCTCAACCTTCTAACTAGTATGAACTAGTATGCTCTGGCAATCTGTCTTGTGTCCTGTGTCCATGTAATGGTAGTTCTGCCCGTCTTCCCGGGCGCCTAAAAGGCCGACGCCTTGATCTTGCATGGGGAACAGTCGATTTGGCAATTAATTATACCCAGGGGGAGGTGTTTGTGGTGAAATAAACTGCAAATTTCGCATTTGTTATTCTAAAAAGCAGTGAATAAGTGGTGAATTATTCAAAATATCGTTTATGGCAGTGTAAATTTCGTTTTTAGCCATAAATACCTTCCTCTGATTATACTTTTTCCTGCCGCCAGTGAGCATATGTCGGATATAAAACTATATGGATGTTACACCCAAAAGCATAGATTTAACGAAAATTAATTTTTATTGCTATGCTAAGACAAAATAGAAGAATGCAATTTTATACATGCAATGGTATTTAGAAGCGTTGTTTCCACTACGTATGTGCTAGGTTTCCGGTTTATTCTGTGATGTCAATTCATTCATACAAACAGGCTTTCGCCTACACACTGTTTCTGTAACAATAATTCTAAAATAACAGTTACGAACGTTCAATGGTTCAACTGCAAGTAGTGTAGCCGTCCAAGAAGAGACAGCCTCCAATGGATAGAATGTTATTCCACCTTGCAAGAGACTCGGTGACATTAGCGTGATGAGAACTAGCCTTGATGATGGCTTCGTTAGCTTGGTTTAATGGTGTCATTATTGTAAGTGATTTGGCGTTGATTGTGATGTGCCGCATTTCTGCCCACTTCCTTCTAAGATTGCTCAAGCTATACTTTCCCTTCTTCGCTTCGCTCGTCCGTATACCTTACCAGATATTGTATATATTATTATTGTGACTACGAGGGCTTTCTTTGTCAAAATTTTTGATAAAAATTCAATTCAATTAAATTTTATTCGTTCTGTTTTGTATACAATTTTTCTTATTATCTAACCTAAAAAACAAGTTACGTACCGTACAGAGTAATTTATAATAATAGATTTACATAGCAGTAATGTACGTGGAAAGAAACAGTAAGAAGTCCACATAATCCTGAAGGATTCGTGTGTGGGCAGTTTTTTAAATTGTTTGTGAGAGGCAGGACGAGTAATTTGTACGTAACTGAACATAAACAAATGTGAAATATGATTTATAAAATGAGATATAAGTATATTTATAAATAAAAAATAAAATAAAGTTCAGTATTCTAGGCCTACCCTACTATATTATTGTATAAGATGAGATATAAAATATAAAAATAAAGATAAAATAAAAAATAAAAATAAAAATAAAAATAAAAATATTGAGATCTAAAAATGAGATAAAAGTAGCCAATATGAAATACTGTGAAAACTACTAAATGTTGTCAATATAATTAATCCGCATTAGGTTTAACAATAGCACTTTTTAAGGTTTCCTCTTTTTTATTAGTATTCCTATTTAGACTTTGTAAGGTAGCCATATAAATAATATTTCCTTCTGTTTATTCCAACCTTTATTTGTTTACCGACTTTCCTATTCAGCTATAAAACTTATTTACAAAGGAGAACAAGTGACACCTTTGTTTTCCTCTTTCGTTAAAACACGACAGGACATCAAAGGGAGGTCGTCGGTCGATATCAGGTACCGGCATCATGACTAAAGTTTGTTCCAAGGTTTCCCTCAGTCAAAAGGCGAGTGCTGGGATCGAGTCTTGTAAAATATATCGTGGACATTCCTGCCCAACTATTCACAAACGGGAGTCAAACCCTATACCTGTTATAGTCATCCGAAGAGGGGAAATTTGTCTCAGGGCAAGTTTTCAATATACTGAAAATCAGTTTTATAACTGAGTGGGTTGACTAAATACAATTTATTTATTTATTTATTTATTTATTTATTTATTTATTTATTTATTTTTAGCAAATTAATCGTTTTATTCATTCTTATCCTCAGAATGTATGTTTTTTTAGTTTTATATCGTACATCGAAATGTTAAACTGTGCCGTAGCTTCTTTCCGAATTTCCTTTATCAACACCCAACTAACCAATCCGTCTCAATCGACGATAACGACACCTCATCCAGATTTACCATCCCCAACTCTAATAAGAGTCTAGAACAAACGTTCACTTCGAGCTCGACCAATCCAACAGTGAGTGAGAAGTACCGACTATTTATAATGAAGGCAATACACGCGCGAGATGTCTATAAATGGCAACGCAGCATCAACGAGTAGCAATAAAATGCATCGCGGTGCATCGCTGTCGTGCGCGAGCGTTGCTGTCGGCACGAATTTGCATACGAATTGTTTTCTGAGATGTGTTATTTATAGACTAGGCGGTTATTCCGGTGACGAGAGGAGAGGCTACTTCCGTTTCCTGAGTGCGAGCAGGACGGGAAGTGGTCAGGCCATCCTCGCTCGTGTTGACCGGCTAGGCGTCTTATCAGCAATACCGCAGATATCGTACCATCTTGGCACAGAAACTGAAAGACTGTCACTGTCAGTGTCAGATAAAATGATAAAAATAGGCCAATAACCGACGAAATTTGTAGGGTGTGCTCTCTCTATTTGAGTAAATTGCCAACAAAACACAAGTGTGTTATCTGTGGTCAAATGTGACAAAGTGATTTTTATCAATTGAGATTAAAGGGGCGAGGGGGGGGGGTCATATCTAGACAAGATATTGTGCGCTAGATTTGCACCATATTTCGCAACTTCGCTTTCAAGCTTATGGTCTTATATTTATTCTGAGTGGCAACCACAGATTATACGGTGGACACTTTCTTAGAATTTTTCCAGATTCGAGGCGATGACTGCAATATTGAAAACAAAAGCGTTTTTTTGCAGATTATACAGAAGGGCGTTGCACTTGCATGATGCAATGTTCGTCCGTTCTGTAAGAACTAAAATTAATTTCCAAGGTTTCCGAGTATTTACGTTTGGGTGCACTGCACAACTAAAAAACCAGCACTTGAAATTAAATGGTATATTTTTGCAAATTCTTGAAATATTCATCTTTGAAGAATTATTATCCGTGGTATTTATTTAAAAGAAAGTTTACAAAACTGAAAGTGGTCAATTAGCCGTGGATCCCCGGCGTCGCGACGCCTTCTCGCGGGTGGAGGTCGACGAACAGCGCGAGGGCGCTCCACGGATCCTGGATGCTGCGGGGGGCGGGGTGGGGCAGGGGCCCTGGCGCCAGCCACTCTGCCAAAAACCGTGTCCTCCTCGCCGTGGCGCCAAAAGTATCGACTGATCCACCGCCGACTGGAAACATTATCTTCGTCTCTGTCTGTTCAGCTGGCCTACAAGTCGCAAACACAGTCGTAAGCCGAGTAGTAATTCCGCCCTAATCGCATACTCGCAGTTTGACATATGTTCGCCCTTCAACTTCAAACGAACGAACAATGACCCACATTGTTTATGGTTGAATCATCTTCGCATAATTGGGGAGTGTTTAATTATCGCTCATGTCTGCTGCTATTATATCAAACGAGAATCGCATTTTACCTTATCTCAGTACGTTTGATACCACGGTGGCCATTTTGTGGTCTCATTCGCAAGGGATGAAATATAAAACGTCGCAAGTTCAACAAAGGTCAACACCATGTGATAGCCCCTGCCAGACGGTCACACCAGTCAGTGTTCGTGACCTGGTCAACGCTATTGTTTGTCTCCGTCTCGATCCATAGCACATCTTTGTCGTTCTCCCAAGACTAACTCGGCGCCCATTCACTTTTTACAGTCGCGGGCCTTTAGCAAAGACTCTTGACGCACACCTCTTATATGCAACGTCGTGTCTATGAGTCACGTGACTGACCGGAGACTGCAAGCAAGGCGCTGAGGGCCTAGCAAAGACTCTTGACGCACACCTCTTATATGCAACGTCGTGTCTATGAGTCACCCCAGCAAACACGAATGATGGGCCCTAAATGGCCCGCAAGCGGCTGGCCAGAACTGAACTGGCAGCCGCTTGCGGGCGCATCTTTGGCCCGTAACGGCTCGCTCTGATTTTGTCCACCGGCCATCACCGGCCGTCACTTGTGGCTCACTCCGGCCGCAAGCGGGTGCCAGTTCAGTTCTGGCCAGCCGCTTGCGGGCCACTTATGGCCCATCAATTCGTGTTTGCTGGGAATCATTTGGAC